>CAKNYM010036684.1:59287-91926 GCA_932195095.1 Andricus curvator | reverse complement strand
AGTAAATTTCCGGTTTTTAAGTTAAATTCCCGGTCATTTCCCGGTTTTTTCAAGGTCAATAAAATTCCAGGTCATTTCCCGGTTTCCCGGTCAAGTCGCCACCCTGATAATACTTAAAAAAAATTTCCGTTTCATGTAAAAAATTCCCTGTTCCACATGAAATTATATTTCTTGAATTTTGCTACGATCAGAAGTAAATTTCCGGTTTTTAAATTAGATTCCCGGTCAAGTCGCCACCCTGCAGGTATATAAAAATTCTCCGACATTACCAGGTTTTCCAGATTTTCCAGGTAGGGTGTACACCCTGTTATAACTAAAAGCAGACAGATAAGATACTTACGATTGATTTCGTGCGTTCAGGTCGGGCGGAAATCGGCGGTGGAGGTGGTTCGTCTTCCTGTTCAGAACTTGTGGCGCAGGCATCCGTAGGTGTGCTGCTGGGACTACTACTGCTTACTCTGTAACGTTATTATATCTCAAAACAAAAACAGACACCAGCGACTGGAAAAGTTGAAAATGTCCTCAACTCACCTGCTAAGGGAGTGTTGTGAATGCGAACTTCCGGAAGCCTGTGACATCGCTTGTGCTCGCATGTTTCCCAGTCCGACACCAATACTCACTCCTATGTTGCGAGGACTGCTGGCTCTTTCTATGGGCGCTTAGAAAAGATTACTGCAGTTTATAAACAAATTCTGATACACACATTTCTCGTCGTCTTCGTACCCTTCTTTCATTTTTACTTCGACGACGAGCAGTTTTATTCGATTCACAGGCCTCACAGTCCCTATGGGATAAAATATAGGGACCAAAGGGTACTTTTTGTCACAGTCATAGGGTAATTTTTTCGCGCTTAAAGGGTAACAAATTCAGGATAAATTTATAAAACTTCAAAACAATTTAGTTTAATTCAAAATAGTTCAAATGAATTGGAAAACATTTTTCAAATCAAAAAAATTCCATTCATTTCCCAGGGTGTCTAGCGATTCTTAGGAACAAAATTCCAGGTCTTTTCCAGGTTAAGAAATTAAATTTTTCCAGGTCCCCTTTTTTTACATCAAATAATGAAATAAACGTTTTTCATACATGTAAAAAAAGAGCCATTTCATTTTTTATTGGCCAACAATTTCTAAAGAAAGCTGAATCATAAATAAACAAATTCTTAATTTTTTTCGAACATGAGTCGTCTTTGTGAAATCTTTGGGAATATTTTTAAATCTTTGTAATTTTTTTGAAATCATTTAAATCTTTTGAAATCTTTGTGAATTCGTTGGTATTTTTTGAAGTATTACAAACCTTAGTGAAAGCTTGAAATTTCGGTGAAATCTTTGAGAAATCTTTTGGAATTTTTGAAAGTTTTTGTAAAATCTTTGAAATCTTTGTGTAACTTTTTGAAATCTTTTAAAATCTTAATGAAATATTTCCGAACTCTTTCTTTAATCTTTGTTAGCGAAATCTTTTGTGTTCGTTTGAAATCTTTGAATTTTTTAAAAAATTTTCTCAAATGTATCGAAACCTTTTGAAATTGCTTAGCATCTTTGAAATGTTTTGAAATCTTTGAAATCTGGTGTACTGTACCCCTGTTGAAATCTTTGAAATTCATGAAATCTTTTGAAATCCTTGAAATCTGGTGTACTGCACCCTTGCTGAAATCTTTGAAATTCTCCTAATAAAATTTGGAAATTGTTCAAAATCTTTGAAATATTTTTAAATCTTAGAAATATAGTTAAATATACCTTTTTTAAAATCTTTAAAATCTTTTGAAAGTTTTAAAATCTTTGTGAAATGTTCGAAATCTTTGTGAAATGTTTGAAGCCTTTGAAATCTTTGTGAAATCTTTTGAAATCTTCGTGATTCGTTGGAATTTTTTGAAGTATTACAAACGATATTTAAAATCTTGAAATCTTTGTGAAATCTATTGAAATGTTTATGAAATCTTTCTCAAATCTTTGTTCGGAAAATCTTTTGTATTCGTTGAATTATTTGAAATCTTTTGAAATATTCTAAAATGTTTTAAACCCTCTTGAAATTGTTTCAAATTTTTGAAATCTTTGAATTCTGGTTTACTGTACCCTTTTTCAAACCTTTGAAATCCTTTAAATCTTTAAAATATTTTTGAAATTGCTGTGAAATCTTTATGGAAATCTGGTGTGCGCGCCTTTTTTAAATCGGTCACATCCGTGAAATCTTTATGAAATGTTAAAAATATTTAAAATATATTGAAATGTTTTGAAATCTTTAGAAATATTTTGTAACCTTTTGAAATCTGGTGTACACTCAAAAACCGAGTGGGCAACCCCTCAAAAAATCCGTAGTATAAACATGGCTTATTCTAATTCTGAAACTGAATTAACATCGAAATTTTAAACTAATAATTTTTATAATTTCTAAGTTGAACACCACAACAAAATTTATACTTCAATGTTCTATATTATCGGAGAAGAAATTAAAAACTTATAGAATTATTCACAATATTAAAGTCTGTTCTTTGCAATCTATAAAATAATTGGTACAGTCTAGAAAAATTGCTTTGAAATCTCTTTATTTATTCTGTAATAAACAAAAGATAAATTATATCTTGATGAATAAAACACTTTTCAGTAGCAAGATTTTTTTCTAAGCGAGATATTTCTTTCATAATAGACTAAACAATTTAAATTATTCTTCACATTTCAATAAAATAACTGTTTTGAAAGAAAAAAAATTTAGTTCAAGGTTCTAGTAAAAAATTCAAGGAGATTTCTAGGTTTTCAAGGTTTCAGAAAAATCAAGGAGAATTCAAGGTTTTCAAGGTTTTCGAGGACGCTAGACACCCTGATTTCCGTAAAATAAGAATGAATTTAGAGGAATTTAAGGTAAACGAGAATTCTATGAAATTCATAAAAATTCGAGGTGAATTTAAACAAAAAATCAAATGGATTGAAAATAATTTAAAACAGTGAAAAAACTTCACTGAATTCAATAAATTTGAAATAAGCTTAGAAAAATTTAAGGGAATTCAAAAGAATTCGATGAAATGCCTAAGAATTCAAGGTGAGGTTACAAGACTCCAGGATCAATTAAAAAAAAACTTTTAAAAATTCAAAAAAGCCATTGATAAAGCCAAAGTAGAATTGAGTAAATCTAGAAAAATACAAGTGAATTAAGAAATAAGGGTGAATTCCAAAAAATAATTTCAAATCTTTAACACCCTACTAATTTCCAAAAAAGTGACTAATGACTACAAAACCATTCCAAAGAATTGAAATGAATTGGAAATAATTTTAAAAATCGAAAAACTTCCATTGATTTCAGTGAAATTTCAGCAAATTTAAAGGAAGAATTCAAAAGGAATTAAAAGAATTCAGGATACATTTATAAGAATTCAGGGTGAATTCCAAAGGAATTGCAAAAAATATTTGAAAAACTTTTGAAATTTTTGAAACCCTACGAATCCCTCACTTCTTGTGAATAAATTCTTTGCAATTCATTATAATATTATAAAATCCCGTGAAATTACATGAAATCTGATGATACTTCTTGAAATACTAGAAAATGTATTAAAATAAATTGAGATCTCTTAAAACCCCATAAAATAATTGAAATCCTCGGAAACCTTATAGAATCCCATGGAATCTTTTAAAATATCCTATAACCTTACAGATCCTGTAAAATCCTTGCATATCTTCAGAAATTCTAAGACATTTTTTGAAAACCGGATGAAAATTTTTTCAAATCCCTTAAAATTATTAAAACCCTTGGAAATCCCTTAATATTGTTTAAATCTCTTAAAAATGCCTTAAAGTATTTTTAAATACTCTACAATATTTCAAAATCCTTGAAATCCCTTCAAGCTATTGAAATAAATAAAAAAAGTTCTAGGAATCTTTTTAAATTTCCTAAAATATTTCATATTCCTTTGATATTTTTTGAAATCACTTGAAACTTTTTAAAGGTCTTGAAAATGCCTGGGATCTTTACAATACCATCAAATATTTCAAATCCTTTGAAATCTCATTAAATTATTGAAATTCATTAAAAATTTCTTTGTAATCTTCTTAAATAACCTAAAATATTTAAAACCCTTTAAAATCTTTTGAACTTTTTTACAGATCTTGAAAATGCCAAGGAATTTAAAAAATATTTTTAAATATTTCAAATCCTTTAATCATTTTGTCAACTGATCCTCAGGATCAATTAAATAAAAACTTTAAAAAATTCAAAACAAGTCCATTGAATGAAGTAAAATGGAGTAAATTTAGAAGAATTCAAGTAAATTCAAAAAATTCAAAAGATTTCCAAAGACTTAAAAGAATTCAGGATAAATTAATAAGAATTCAGTGTGAATTCCAAAAAATAATTTCAAATCTCTTTACATCTTAGAAGCCCTACGAAATACCTCACTTTTGTTGAATAAATTCTTTAAAATCCACTAAAATATTGTTAAATTCCGTGAAATTCTATGAAATCTGGTAATATTTCCTGAAAATCAAAAAAAGTCTTTATCCTAAAATATTTTAAACGTCTTAAAATCCCTTCAAATTAATCAAAATATTCCTTAGAATCTTTTAAAATTCTCTAATATATTTCATATTAAAAGCTCTTGAAAATGCCTTAGAAGTTTTAAAAACACCCTAAAATATTAAAAATCCCTGACATTATTAGATATAGGGTAATAGGGATATATAGGGTACAATAGGGGATATAGGGACCGGTCTGTGAGGCCTGGATTCAATTTACGAGTTTGTGTATTGCAGAAAAAAAGGGATTAGATTTTTTGAACTCTCATTGCCTAGTTTTCTTCAAATACCTAAAAACATCTCCAAATTTGAGCAAAATCGGTTCATATTAACTCACGCCCCGTTTTTTTAAAATAAAAATAGGGGAAAACATTGTTTTGAATAAAATTAATGTAGATACCATATTTCCAGGGCTCGGAACTGCTCAAGCTTCAAAAAATAGTTAACGAAAAATATAATAGTTGATATAATAACCAAAAAAGATTTTAATTTAACATAAAAAACAGAATTCATTCAAAAAAAGACGATTTTTCAACAAAAAAGGTTATTTTGCAACCAAATTGTTGAGATTTTAAGCCAAAAAGGCCAATTTTTAAAAAACAGTTACCAGTAAATATGGATTTTTGAAAAAAAAGTTATCTGTCAAACAAATAGTTGAATTTTCTACAAAAATAGGGAAATATTCAACCGAAAAACACGAATTTTCAACAAAATAAGTATATTTCTAACAGTGTGTCCAGCGAATCTTAGAAAGAAAATTCAAGGTCTTTTCCAGGTTCTCCAGGTCAAGAAATCAAGTTCTTCCAGATCTATTTTTTTTACATCAAATGATGAAATAACCATTTTTTATACATGCAAAAAATGAGCCATTTCATTTTTTATTGGCCAACAGTTTCTAAAAAAAGCTTTTGAAATCTTTGTGAATTCGTTGAAATCGGTTCAAGTATTTAAAACCTTTGTGAAATCTTTAAAAATCTTTCGGAATGTTAAAAAATTGTTCTAAAATCTTTGAAATCATTGTAAAATTTTTTGAAATCTTTTGAAATCATTATGAAATCTATGAAATATTTGTAAAATTATTGTTTGTTTGTGAAATCTTTTGTGTTCGTTTGAAATTATCGACAATTTTTCAAATCTTCTCAAATTTGTGGAAACCTTTTGAAATGTTTGAAATGTTATGAAATCTGGTGTCTTTTGTTGAAATTATTTATATCTTTTGAAATCCTCATGAATTATTCAGAATATTTGTGAAATTTTTCTGAAATCTTTTTTATTCGTTTGAAATATTTTAAAATCTTTGTGAAATCTTTTGAAATCTTCTAAAAAATTTGGAAATAGTTTAAATTCTTTTTAAGGTTTTGAAATCTTTGAAATCTGGTGTTCCTTGTTGAAATCCTTGAAATCTTCTGAAATCCTTATGAATTCTTTGAAATATTTGTAAAATCTTTCTGAAATCTTTTGTATTCATTTAAAATCATTCAAATATTTAAAATCTTTGTGAAATCTTCAAAAAAAAGTCGAAATCGTTTAAAATCTTGAAATGTTTTGAAATGCTTATTAGTTCTTTGAAATATTTGTGAACTCTTTTGAAATCTTCTAAAAAAATTTGAAATCGTTTAAAATCTTTGAAATATTTGAAATCTGGTGAACTGTATCGTTTTTGAAATCTTTGAAATTCTTGTATTTTTAAAAAATCTTGAATACATTTTTAATGAAATCTTTAAAATATTTGTGAAATCTTTATATTCGTTTAAAATCATTTGAAATATTTAAAATCTTTGTGAAATCTTCTAAAAAAGGTTGAAATCGTTTAAAATCTTCGAAATGTTTTGAAATCCTTATTAATTCTTTGAAATATTTGTGATCTCTTTTGAAATCTTCTAAAAAAATTTAAAATCGTTTAAAATCTTTGAAATTTTTTGAAATATTTGAAATCTGGTGTACTGTATCGTTTTCGAAATCTTTGAAATTCTTGAAATATTTGTGAAATCTTTCTGAAATCTTTATATTCGTTTAAAATCATTTGAAATATGTAAAATCTTTGTGAAATATTCTAAAAAATGTTGAAATCGTTGAAAATCTTCGAAATGTTTTGAAATCCTGATTAATTCTTTGAAATATTTGGGAAAACATTCTTTTAAATAAAATTAATGTAGATACCATATTTCCAGGGCTCGGAATTGCTCAAGCTTAAAAAAATAGTAAAATAGTAATCATACTTCTCTCAAAAAATTAATCGAAAAGTAACAAGAATGTGGCAAAAAAGTAACCAAAAAGAAAGATTTTTTACCAAAAAGACCAAGTTTCCAACCAAATTATGAATCTTTAACAAAAAAAAATTATGTTTAAGAAAGTAGTTCAACTTTTAACAAAATGGTTGTATTTTTCTAACTTAAAAAGATGAATTGTTAACGAAATAGTTGATATAATAACCAAAAAAGATTTAAAGTTTTTTTTAAGATTTTTTTTTTTAATTTAAGATTTTAGAATTCATTCAAAAAAGACGATTTTCAGCAAAATAGGTTATTTTTCAACCAAATGGTTGAGTTTTTACGCCAAAAAGGCCAATTTTTACGAAACAGTTGGATTTTCAACCAGTAAATATAGATTTTTGACAAAAAAGTTACCTGTCAACCAAAGAAGATAAATTCTCATCGAAAAATATAATATCTAGTTCGATATTTCAACAAAAAATATTAAAATTTTACATTAAAAACTAGCAATTTTGATTAGGATTTTCAAGCTTTAAAGTGCCAAATTTACTGAAAAAATTTGATTTTTTACATTTTGCACCAGTTTTTGAATAATACGATTAATGGATTCATTCATTTCGTCATTTTTGGCAAAAAATGTAACCTAAAGTAACCTTTTCATGAAATAAGTAACTTTTTAGAGCCCTGCATATTTAAAGTTTTCAAATCGAAATATACTGCATTTTCAACCAAATGGTTGGATTTTTTGAGCCGCAAGGGACAATTTTTTAGAAGACACCAATAAATATAACTTTAAAAATATAAACATAACTTTTAGACCATAACAAATAAATTTAAAAAAAAGACACATTTTCAGCAGAAGAGTTGAGTTTTGAAGCTAAAAGGTCGAATGGTTCAGAAAACAGTTGACTTTTAAATCCGAGAAAATAAATTTTCGACCCAAAAAGACTAATTAAAAAAAACAGTTGAGTTTTGAAGCTAAACTGTCGATTTTTGTAGAAAACATTTGACTTTTAAATCCGAAAAGATGAATATTCAAAGAACGATGAATTTTCAACCAAATAGTTAAATTTGAAGAAAAAAAATTATTTCCAAACAAAAATAGTTGCATTTTCACTCAAATAGTTGAATTTTCAAGCGAAAAAAACGAATTTTTAGAAGACGATTTAATTTTCAACATAAAAGTAATTTTTTAACCAATAAAAATAACTTTAATGATATAAAGATTACTTTTCTACAACAAAAGATTAATTTTAAAAAATTACAAATTTTCAGCAAAAGAGTTGAGTTTTCAAGCTAAACAGTCAAATTTTTCAGAAAACAGTTGACTTTTAAACACGAAAAGATCAATATTCAATAAAAAAGATCATTTTCAACCAAAAAAAGTTGCATTTTCAAATAAATAGTTGTATTTTCAAGCGAAAAATACGAATTTTTAAGCCAAAAAAAAACGAATTTTCAACAGAAAAGTTAACTTTCAACCAAGAAGGATGCCTTTTCAAAAATAAAAAATGAATTTACAAAATAAAAAGACAAATTTTCAACAGAAAGTTGACTTTTAAACCCGGAAAGGTTAATCATGATGATCATTTTCAACCAGGGAAGGTGAATTTTCTACCATAAAAGATGAATTTTTTAAACAAAGACATTTTTTCAACAAAGGGGTTAGTTTTTAAGCCAAAAAGTCGAATTTTTTAGAAATCAGTTGACTTTATACCCGAAAAGATGAATTTTCAACAAAAAAGATCATTTTCAACCAGGAAAGATGAATTTTCCACCACTTAGTTGAATTTTCAAGCTAAAAAGACGATTTTTTTAGAAGAAAGATAAATTTTCAACAAAAAAGATTATTTTCAACCACGAAAAATGAATTTTCAAGCTAAAAAGTTATTTTTTTTTAAGACAGTTGAATTTTCAAAAAAATAGTTGAATTTTAAACCAAATAGTTGAATTTTCAACCAATAAAGATAACTTTAAAGATATAAACATAACTTTTCTACCATAAAAAATGAATTTTCAAACCAAAAAGAGAAATTTTCAACAAAAGAGTTGACTTTTAAACCCGAAAAGATGAATATTCAATAAAAAAGATCATTTTCAACCATAAAAGTGAATTTTCAACCAAAAAGTTGAATTTTCAAGCTAAAAATACAATTTTGTAAGAAGATAGTTGAATTGCCAACAAAAAAATATCATTTTCAACCAAGAAAGATGAATTTTCAACCAATTAGTTGAATTTTCAAACTAAAAAGTCATTTATTTTAAAACAGTTGAATTTTCAACAAAATAGTTGAATTTTCAACCAATAAGGATAACTTTATAGATATAAACATAACTTTTCTACCATAAAAAATGAATTTTCAAACCAAAAAGAGACATTTTCAACAAAAGAGTTAAGTTTTCAACAAAAGAGTTAAGTTTTCAAACTAGAAAGATGTTTTCGAAAACAACTGACTTTTGCAAAGATCAAATTTTAACAAAAAAGATCATTTTCAACCAAGGTGAATTTTCGGCCATAAAAGATGAATTTCAAAACAAACACATTTTTTTTTTACAAAGGAGTTCAGTTTTCAAGCTAAAAAAGTCGAAGGTTTAAAAATCTGTTGACTTTGAAACCAAAAAGATGAATTTTTAACTAAAATGATCATTTTCAACCCAGAACGATAACCTTTCTACCATAAAAAATGAATTTACAAAACAAAAAGACAAATTTTCAACAAAATAGTTGAATTTCAAACCAAAAAGATGAATTTTTCTACCATAAAAGATAAATTTTTTATTCAAAAGAGAACTTTTTTCAATATAAATACATGAATGTTTAACAAAGCAGTTGAATTTGTAACAAAAAAATTACTTCTAACAAAATAGTTTAATTTTTATCAAAATAATTAAAATATCAACCAAAAATATGATAATAGATTGTTCAAGCAAAAGAAGTTAATTTTCAACCGAAAATAGATGAATTTTCGTATTGGGTACTATTAATTCAGTTCGTATTAAAAAATTAGAAAATTCCCTATAATATTAAAAATTATTTTTTGTGTGCATTCGAACAAAACTAAAGGGTGAGAGTAAAAACAATATAATTTTTGACAAATAAGGCCCATCCTAATCAGCATAGAGCGAATTTGCATTTTTTTATTATATATATTATATTATCAGGGTGTCTACCAGGCGGATCATTTTAAATTCCCGGTTAATTTTAAATTTTCCCCGATCAATTTAAAACAGTTCAACAAGATTTGAATTATTTTTAAAAGACCTTTAAAGATTTTTTATTTTTAAATATATTTTAAAAGATATCAAAGATTTTGATTTGAAACAGGCAATTCATTTTGGAATAGAATTATAATTCTGACCTGGAACATCAGATAATTTTTGTCGTAAGAATTACAATTTTGATTTGTAACAGAGAATTTTTTTAAAGAATTATGATTGTGAATTTGAACAGGGATTTTATTTTTAAATTCTATTCTTCTATATCAGAATTAAAATCATTTTTCGAAATTCCCGTTCCATTGCAAAAATTCTCTGTTCCAGATCAAATAATAATTCTTTATTCTGGAAAATTTTTGTTTGAAAGAAAAAAGAATTTTTAAATTCAAACATATTTTGATTTAGAACAACGAATTTTGAAAATCTGACGAATTCTTACTTGAAACAGGGATTGTTTTTATAAATTCTCTTTTTATAAATCAGAATTAAAATTATTTTCGAAAATTTCCCATTCCATGTCAAAAATTCCTTGTTCCAAGTCAGAATTATATTTATTTAGAAAATTTTCTGTTATAATTAAGAAATATAGTAATTCCCTTTTCCCAAAATTTGAAAGAGGGAAGTTTCAAATTGTGACGAATTCTGGTTTAGAACCGGAATTTTTAATTCCCTTCTTCTAAATGAAAATAAAAATTCTTTTCCAAAATTCCGGTTTCATGTCAAAAATCCCCTGTTTCAAGACAAAATATATTTGAACTTTAGGAAGGCAATTTCCACACAGCATTAGAATTTTGATTTTGGGACCGGGAATTATCTAAGAAATTTTTTGTTAATTCTGAGATAGAACTGGGAAATTTCGTAGAGAATTATAATTTTAGGTTCACTTTAGAATAGGAAATTTCGTTAAGATTTATTATAATTTTTCTTTTCGGCAATTTCCTGTGCCAATTGTATGAAAAAAGGTTTAAACAAATAATTCTAAATTAAGATTATTAATTTGTTTTTAAACTTGAAAGCAGTAAAGTTGTAGGGAATGTTTTTCTAGAAAAAAGAAGCCACAATAAGAAAATATACAATTACAAAATTGATTGTTAAAATGATTATTTTTTGTAATATTTAAACTTTGTTCATAAAAAAAATGTCTTTTCTTTCATAAAACATGATTGATCATAACATTTTAATTCTTAAAATCATAGAAAAATTTTTACCCATAGAACTGATTTTTGGCAAAGGAAATTGAAAAAGAAAAAATAGAAATAAAAATTATCAGGCTCTTTTTTAAAATTCCAGGACTTCTCCAGGCACTATATCAATCCTGAATTATTTACTAAAATTCCCTTGTTTAAAATAAAAATTATAATTATTCACGGAAATTCCCTGTCCCAACTCAGAATTAGAATTCCTTTAGAAAATTCACTGTTCCAATTAAAAATTGTAATTCTTTTGAACAATTCCAAGTGAGAATTCTATTTTTGCATTAAATTTCCTGTTCCAACTCAGAATTAGAGTAATGAAATATATATATAACGACTTTTAATTTGCATATGACAGGGTGGCCGTTTTAATTAAAGAAAAAAATTCGGTCAATGAAATTAAATAATTCGAACTCTAAAGCTAAACATTTTTTCATTTGAAGTAATAAAAACTGAGCTGCAAATTAAAGCACTCGAAGTGGAACTCTTGAATTTTAAACTTTTAAAATTGAAGTTTAAAAGTGTTTTAATTCAAACGTTTTATATTCAAATGCTCAATAATTTACACGTATAAAATAGAAGCTACTAAAACTTTTCAACTGAACAATTTTAAATTAAATGCAGTTAAACTGCCAAATTAAAAATTTTAAACTTCTATAAATTGTAGAGTTCAAAGATTCAGATTCAGTTCCAAAAATAAAAATCCACGTTATCATTTTCAATGCTCTAAATTGAAGAATCAATCGATTAATTAAATTTTTTTAATTACATCATTTTAAGCAATTTTAAGCTAGAAACATTAAAAATTGAACAGTTGCATTTTTTTATAAATTGAATACTTCTTAAATTAAATGTTAAATTCTTTTATTTTAAATAATTTAAAAATCTTTAAAATGCTTCAAAATTTTACTTCAAAATCTTGAAAAATCTACATGTTGTTTTACATTTTTTCACACTTTAAATTATTTTTGAAATTTTTTCAGAACTTCTGAACATCTTTTAAAATGATTCGAATTTTTTTTAAAATCATGACAAATTGAAAAATTGTCCTTAAAACCTTCCACATTCACTTTTTTACAATTTTGTAAGTCTTTTTAAATATTCTCTTGAAATTAATTTTTCAAAATAAAAAATCAATTTCAATTTTCCTACCGACTCATGATGATAAATTTTAAAATTTTCACGATCAATTTAAAACAGTTCAACCAGATTAATTATTTTGAATAATTAAAAAAAAACTTTAATTTTAAATTAATTTTTTAATTTTAAAATATTTTTAATTATTTTCCTTAAGATTTTAAAGAAATGATTTTTATTCTTTTAAAGCCTTTCACAATTCTTAAAAAGCTTCTAAATTTTTTGTTGGAAATCTGCAAAAATCTATAATATTTTGTTTTAAATTAGGCCGTGGTCTTTTTTTTTAACCGAAATTTCGGTATGAATAGCCGTATTTCGTCGGTACACGTACACTTCGTTTAAATTATTTGAAATCATTTCAAATTTTTTAATAATTTTTAATTTTTTCAAAACTTTTAAAAATCTCTTCAACTTAATCGAATTTTTTTCTGAGAATAATAGGTGTTCCATTGTTATTTATACATAAAAATGCAATAATTTAACTTACAAATCAAGTTTTATTAAAAAGAACAATTAAAAATGTAACGTTCAAAGTTTAGTTTTTTGTTTTTAGTTTTGAATATTTGATTTATAATTACAGATTTTTAATGAACAGTCAGATATTTCCAAATATTAAGTAATTATTTTTGTTCATAATTAAAAAATGGAACATTTTAGATCGAAACAATATCAGGGTGTCCAGCGATTTTTCGGGACAAAATTTAAGGTCTTTTTCCAGATTTTCCAGGTCAAGAAGTCAACTTTTTCCAGGTCTCCTTTTTTTACATCAAATAATGAAATAACTATTTGTCATACATTGTAAAAAATGAGCTATTTCATTTTTTATTAGGCAACAATTTCTAAAGAAAGCTGGACCATAAATAACCAAATTCTCAATTTTTTGCGAGCTTAAGTTGTCTTTATGAAATCTTTGGGGATATTTTTAAATCTTTGTAAAGTCTTTGAAATCCTTGAAATCTTTTAAAGCTTTGTGCAATCTGTGAAATATTTTGAAATCTTTGTGAATTCATTCAAATCTTTTGAAGTATTTAAAACCTTTGTGAAGTCTTCAAATTTATGTGAAACCTTCGAGAAATCTTTTCAAATTTTTGTAAAATCTTTCAAATTCTTGACAGCTTTGAAATTTTTGGGAAATTTTTCGAAATCTTTATGAAATCTTTGAAATATATGTGAAATTTTTCCTTAATCTTTGTTTATGAAATCTTTTGTGTTCGTTTAAAATCATTGAAATCTTTTGAAATCTTCTTAAATTTGTTGAAACCTTTTGAAATCCTTTTAAATCTTTGAAATGTTTTGAAATCTTTGAAATCTGGTGTAAATCTTTGAAATTCTTGAAATAATTTGAAATCCTTACGAATTCTTTGAAATATTTGTGAAATCTTGCTGAAACCTCTTGTCTTGGTTTGAAATAATTGAAGTATTTAAAATCTTTGTGAAATATTTTGAAATCTGGTGTACTGCAGACTTGTTGAAATCTTTAAAATTCTTGAAATATTTTGAAATCTTTATGAATTTTTTGAAATATTTGTGAAATCTTTTGATTTTTTTTTAAATCACAGGAATATTTGAAATCTTTTGAAATCTTCTAAAAAATTTTGAAATCGTTTAAAATATTTGAAACGTTTGAAATCTGTTATACACGCTTCTTGAAATCTTTGAAATTCTTGAGATATTTTGAAATCCTAATGAATTCTTTGAAATATTTGTGAAATCTTTTTTAATCTTATGAAATCAATGAAATATTAAAAATCTTTGTAAAATCTTGTGAAATATTCTAAAAAAATTTGAAATCATTAAAAATCTTTGAAATGTTTTGAAGTCTTTGAAATCTGGTGTACTGTATCCTTTTTCAAATCTTTGAAATCCTTTTATTCTTTTGAAATCTTTATAAATTTTTTAGGAAATCTTTAAAATATTTGTGAAATTTTTCTAAAATCTTTTTGTATTAATTTGAAATAATTAAAATATTTGAAATCGTTTTGAATGTTTTGAAATCTTCTTGAAATATTTATGAAATGATCGAAATCTTGGGGAAATTTTTGTGAAAGCTTTTCAATCTAGTACACGCCGTTTATAAATCTTTGAAATCTCTGTGAAATGTTTGTGAAATCTTTCTTAAATCTTTGTTTGTGAAATCTTTTGTATTCGTTGAAATCACTGAATTATTTGAAATATTTCTGAAATCTTTTGAAATCTTCTAAAATCTAGTGTGCTTTACCCTTTTTTTAAATCTTTGAAATCCTTCAAATATATTGAAAGTTTGAAAATCTTAGTGAAACTGTTGTTAAATCTTTGAAATCTGATGTGCACGCCTTTTCTCAATCTTTAAAATCCGTGAAATCTTTGTGAAATGTCAAAAATCCTTTTAAATATTTTAAAATCTAATTCTGAAGTTATATTAACATCGAGAATTTCAACTAATAATTTTCATAATTTGTAAGTTGAATATCACAAAGAATTTTAACATTTTATATTCGCAGAAAAGAAATTAAAAATTTAAAGAATTATTCGTAATATTAAAGTCCGTTTATTGGAATCTATAAAATAATTGGTACAATCTACAAAAAATGCCTTGAAATCTATTTATTGTTTAATGAAAAAAAGATAAAGTATATCTTGATAAATAAAAAACTTTTCAGTAGCAAGATTTTTTCTAAACGAGATGTTTCTTTCATGACAGACTAAAAGATTTAAATTACTCTTCGTATTTCAATAAAATAACTGTTTTAAAAGCAAAACAAAATAATTCAAATTCAAGGTTCAAGTGAAAAATTCAAGGAGATTTCCAGGTTTTCAAGGTTAAACAAAAATTCAAGGAGAATTCCAGGTTTTTATGGTTTTCAAGGTCGCTGGACACCCTGAATATCTGAAATTTAACAAAACCCTTTACTTATGAACATAATATTTTCAAGTTATTTTAAAATTGAAAATAGTTTATAACATTTCAATCGGGCGTTTATATTTGTTTAACTAATAAGACTTTCCAATTGAAACAGTTTAATTTTTAACGTTAAAATCTAAAATTGTGAACTGATTCCGAATCGTCTTGTAAAATCAATTACTATTTACTTTTTAATGCAAAATCTTCGATTTCAAACGCTGCATTTTAAAATTCTTTTAAATAAAATGTACACTTAAAAATTAAAATCTAAAATGGAAAATTTTTAAAGTGAAAGATTTTCGAATTACGCATTCTAAACTGAATGATATCATAATTGAAAAAGAGAATCATAATTGAAAAAGAGAACAATTTAACTAATTACTTAAAAAACGGTTGAAATAAAAGTTGGACAGATTTTATTTTTCTACAAATTTGTAAAATTCTAGGACAAAAAATAAAATCACTGTCATTTCCCTAAAATGAGTATATTTGAGAGAGAAATCCCGGACACTGAATCAAATTCCCGGGTTTCCCGATTTCCCGGTCAGATAGACACCCTGATTATTATTGCTTGTATTTTAACTTACCAACAACGCCGACCATTTTCGTCGTTGTCATAAATTTAGAGCATTTCGCTTCTTTACTGCTGTTGTCATACCAGTTCAGGACATCCAGCACTGCCTGAGGATTTTTCTTCTGTTCTTGTTTGCTGATGTTGCTGGACATCAGCAACCTCGCCCAGGCTTCCGGCATTCCCTGAGAGAAAAAAGGACTTTAAAATGCTGGTAATAAAAAATTGAATAGGTATTTTTTTTATGATTAGGAAAATTACACCCAAGTTAATCGACAGGTGTTGGAGTTGTGATAATGTAACTCCAAGTTGTTTAAAACTCTATGTCATTAATTAAAAATTAAAATCTGTATTTTGCGGATAGTGCTATTAGATACTATACTACATTTTTAATTAAACAAATTAAAATTTTTGAAGGTATTTCCATATTTATCTATAAAAAAAGTTATTATGTGAATTCAATTTTCAGCATTCTTGAATCGAAAATAGTCTTTTATTTTTACACAGCTAGGCAATAATTAAAGCCTAATCTAAATAAATTTCTACTAGGGCTCCACTTTTTTGTGAATATGTGAATTTCAAAATTGTGTAGAGGGTCTACTCAAATCCTGGAAAAAAATTCCTTGATAATATGTATATAAGCAAGTAAAATTAATGTGGATACTATATTAAATTAAATTGAAACCGCTTCAAATTCCTAACTTTTAAAGTAAAACTAATGCATTTTCAACAAAATAGATGATTTTTAAAACAAATAATTGAATTTTCAACCAAAAAGAATAATTTTCTACCAAAAAGAGAATTTTACAACAAAATATATAAATTTTCAACCAAATAGTTGAATTCTGAACTAAAAAAAAATCAGTTTTCAACCAAAAATAGAATAGTTCAATTTTCAGTTAAAAAATTAATTTTCCACTAAACAAAATTAATTGTCAACCAAGGTGATGAATTTTCAACTAAAATGATGAATCTTCAACTAAGCAGTTGAATTTTGAACTAAAAAAAAATCAATTTTCAATCAAAAATGGAATAGTTAAATTTTCAGTTAAAAAATTAATTTTCAACCAAAGTGATGAATTTTCAAGTAGAATTATGAATCTTTAACTGGAATAGCTGAATTTTAATTCGAAAAGATGAATTTTCAATCAAGAAGATTAATTTTCGATTAAAAATACGACTTTTCAACGAAATACATAAATTATCAACGAGACACTTGAATTTTCAACTAAAAAAGACAAAATTTCAACCAAATAGTTGAATTTTAAACTAAAAATGATCAATTTTCAACCAAAAATGGAATAGTTAAGTTTTTAGTTGAAAAATTAATTTTCCACTAAAAAAACAAACCAACAAATTTTCAAAGTGATGAATTTTCAACTAAAATGATGAATCTTCAACTGGAATAGATGAATTTTAAACCAAAAACATGAATTTTTAACTAAACAGTTGAATTTTCAACAAAAGACTTGAGTTTTGAACTAAAAAAGATCAATTTTCAATCAGAAATGGAATACTTAAATTTTCAGTTAAAAAATTAATTTCCAACCAAACTGATTAATTTTCAAGGAAAATGGTGAATCTTCAACTGGAATAGTTGAATTTTAAAACAAAAAGATGGATTTTCAATCAAGAAGATTAATTTTCTATTAAAATACGATTTTTCAACAAAATACATGAATAATCAAAGAAAAATTTGAATTTTGAACTAAAAAAGACAAAATTTCAACCAAATAGTTGAATTATGAACTACAACAAAAAATCAATTTTCAACCAAAAATGGAATAGTTAAATTTTCAATGTAAAAAATTAAGTTTCAACCAAACTGACGAATTTTTAACTAAAATTATGAATTTCCAACGGGAATAGTTGAATTTTAAACCAAAATTATAAATTTTCAACTAAAATTATGAATTTTTAACTTGAATAGTTGTATTTTCAACCAAAAAGATGAATTTTCAAACCAGAAGATTAATTTTCTACCAAAAAATACGATTTTTCAAAAAAGATATGTGAATTATCAACGAAATTGTTAAATTTTCAACTAAAAAAGATGAATTTATCACCAAAAAGATGCATTTTCAAGTAAAATGATAAATCTTCAACTAGGATATTTGAATTTTGAACAAAAAAGACGAATTTTAAGGTGGTATAGTTGAATTTTGAACCACAAAGATGAATTTTCAACTAAAATGATGAATATTTAATTGGAAAAGTTGAATTTTCAATCAAAAAGATGAATTTTCCAACAAGAAAATTATTTTATCCCAAAAAAGACGAATTTTCAACAAAATACAAGAGTTTTCAACTAAAAAAGATAAATCGTCAACCAAAAATTAAATCATTAAATTTTCAGTTAAAAGAATTAACAATTAAACAAAGAGACGAATTTTCAAATAAAATGATGGAATATTCAATTGGAATAGTTACATTTTCAGTTACAAAAAAATTATTTTTAACCAAAAAACTAATTTTCAAAAAAATAGTTACATTTTCAAAAAAGTGATAAATTGTTAACTAAAATGATGATTTTTCAACTAAAATAGATTAATTTTAAACAAAAAGGATGAATTCTCATCTACAATAATGAATCTAACTAAAATAATTGAATTTTCAACTAAAAAAGATAACTTTTCAACCAAAAATTGAATACTTAAATTTTTAGTAAAAAAATTAATGATCAACCAAATAGATGAGTTTTTAACTAAACTGATGGGAAATTCGACTGGAATAGTTACATTTTCTGTTTAAAAACAAATTAATTTTTAACCAAAAAAAAGTTTGAATCAAGAAGATTAATTTTCTACCAAAAATACGATTTTTCAACAAAATAGTTGAATTTTCAACTAGAAAAGACAAATTTCTAACCAAACAGTTTTTATAACTAAAAATGATCAATTTTCAACCAAAAATGGAATAGTTAAATTTTCAGTCAAAAAATTAATTTCAAACCAAAAAAACGAATTTTCAACAAAATTGTTAAGTAAACTAATATAAACCTACTTTCTTAACAAATGAAGAATCATTATTATTTAATTTTATATAGCAATTTAAAAATAAATTAAACACGCTCTCGAAAAAATTCCCTGACAATTCCAGGTTTTCCAGGTAGGGTAGAAACCCTAGTACATAATCTTTTAATTCTGAATCAGGGTGGCGATTCGGCGGACGATTTCAAATTCCCGGTCATTTCCCGGTTTTCCCCGGTCAAGTTTTTCAATTTTCCTGGTCAACTCAAAGTAACATATTTATATTTGCCGCAAAACGCAAACATTTATTTTAATTCATGACGTTCGTTCTAAACATCTTTTAACAACACAACAGAGCAAAACGTTGCAAAATAAATGAATTTTGAAAAAAATACTTAAATTTTCCACTAAAAAATATCAATTTTTTACACAAAAAAAAATGGAATAGTTAAACTTTCAGTTGAAAAAATTAATTTTCAACAAAAAAAAAACGGATTTTCAATAAAATAGTTGAATTTTCAACTAAAGTGATGAATTTTCAAATCAAATTATGAATCTTTATTTGGAATAGTTAAATTTTAAACCAAAAAGATAAATTTTCAACTAAAAAGATGAATATTTAACTGGAACACTCGAATTTTCAACCAAAAAGACGAATTTTTAAAGAACATTTTAAATAAAAAGATTAATTTTCTACCCAAAAATACAATTTTTTAACCAAATACATTAACTTTTAAAGAAAGGTTTGAAGATTTAATAAAAGAAGACAAATTTTCAACCAAATAGTTAAATTTTGAACTGAAAAAATAATAATTTTCAATCGAAAATGGAATAGTAACATTTTTAGTTTAAAAAATTATTTGTAAACCAAACATAAGAGTTTTCAACTAAAACAATGAATCTTTAACTGAAATAGTTCAATTTTCAAACCAAAAAATTAATTTTTACTACAAAAAGATAAATTGTCAACCAAAACTTTAATAATTAAATTTCAAGTTAAAAAAATTAATGTTTAACCAAACAGATGAATTTTCAACAACAGCTATGGAATTTTCAATTGGAATAAGTTAAATTTTCAGTTAAAAAAATTAGTTTCAACAAAAAAAACTAACTCTCAAAATAATAGTTACATTTTCAAACAAAGTGATGAATTTTCAAATAAAATTGTAAATATTTAACTGCAATAGTTGAATTTCAAACCAGAAAGATGAATTTTTAACTGAAATGATGAATCATTAACTAGAATAATTGAATTTTTGACCAAAAAGATTAATTTTCAACCAAGATTAATGTCTACCAAAAAACGACGAATTTTCAACTAACAAAGATAATTTTTCAACCAAAAATTGAAAAGACATGAATTTTGAACTAAAATTATGAAATATTCAACTAGATTAATAGTTACATTTTCAGTTGAAAAGAAAAATAATTTTCAACCAAAAAACATCCAAAGAAAAAACAAATTTTCAATCGAACAGCTCATTTTTCAACCAAAGAAATGAATTTTTAATTAAAACTATGGATTTTCAACTAAAAAAAAAAAATAATTTTTAACAAAAGAGCTTAACTTTCAACCAAATAATTTTATTTCAAACCTAAAAGATGAATTTTCAACTAAAATAATAAATATTTGACTGGAATACTTGAATTTTTAACCGAAAAGAAGAATTTTTAAACAAGAAGATTAACTTTCAAAGAAAAATAAGATAATTGTTTACCAACAAAAAAATCGATTTTTTAACAAAATACATGAATTTTCATCGGAATAGTTAAATTTTCAATTAAAAAGACAAATTTTTATCCAAATTGTGGAATTCCGAACTTGAAAATTTTAATTTTCAACTCAGAATGGAACAGTTAAATTTTCGTTTAAAGAAATTAATTTCCAACCAAACTGGTGAATTTTCAAATAAAATGATGAATCTTCAACTGAAATGATGAATCTTCAACTGGAATAGTTTAATTTTATGCCAAAAAGATGAATTGTCAACCATAAAGTTTAATTGTCTACAAAAATAGATGAATTTTCCACAAAGTACATACATTTTCAAACAAATAGTTTAATTATTAAATGAAAAATATCAATTTTCAACCAAATAGTTGAATTTTCATAAAAAAAAAAGATAAATTAATTTTTAACAAAAGTTTAACTTTTAACCCAGTAGTTGAATTTCTAACTAAAAAACGATGAATTCGCAACGAACAATGTAAAAAAAAATTTCTATTATAATTCAGAAATATTTCTTCTTTGAAATTCTACTTCTACTCTGAAAACTGCTTGAAGTAATTTTATTACCTAAAATTTAGAAGAGGGAACTTTCAAATTGTGACGAATTCTGACTTGAAAGAGGGATTTTTAAAAATTCCTTTTTTCTCAATCCGAATTATAATTCCTTTAAAAAATTTCCATTCCATATAAAACATTCCCTGTTCCAAGTGAAATTATATTTCTTGAATTTTGCTATGATCAGAAGTAAATTCCCGGTTTTTAAATTAAATTCCCGGTCATTTCCCGGTTTTTTCCCGGTCAATAAAATTCCAGGTCATTTCCCGGTTTCCCGGTCAAGTCGCCACCCTGTGAATGCTTTTAAAAAAGTTAAATTTCCAAAATAAAATGAAACCATCCAACTCAAAATATTTCTTTCCGTTCTAAAAAAATTTATAATGTACCAATAAAAAAATCCTATCCGGTTCTGATAATTCTAATGAATTTTAGAAATAGTTTCAAAAGACAGAGATAATTGACACCGCTATTTTTACACAATCAAGGAATGAAACTGGTTTTAAATATGATATGCGAAGTGATCTGATCAGTTAAAAATATCAGTGAGAACAGATAGAGATATCAAAACATGTCTTGGAAACGAGATTGAAATTAAATGGAAAATGAAAATCAAGTTATAGAAAGGACTCAAAATTCTATAACTAAACACGGTTTATTCATAATAAATCCTTCGCAAACTTAAAGATTTTCGATAAAATCGGAAAAGATAAAAATAAATAAATTAAGAACCATTTCAAAACCTATCTATCTTTGGAAAAACGAATTTTGTACTATAATCTTCTAGCATTTAAGATTTTTTTTGCAGAGTTAATAAATCTTGCAAAAAAAATGATTGAGCTTCTCAACAATAATCATATCTAGTGAATAAAGTATAGAAAAATGATTTTTTTCTCCAGGGTTCTTTAGTTTTTACTAAAGCATTCGAGCATCTATTATCTACATTATATAAACTATCGATTTAAGGAGGTTGGTGTAGGAATTAGAAGTCATAAAACTATCTGAATAAAAATATACAAAAAAGGTTATATAAAAACTTCATATTTTATCTCCAATCTCAAAATTATGTTAAAAAATGAACAAAGTCGATTAATTACGTTGCATGGAAATTAGATAGAATTTGAGTTTATTTTTCATGCTTTAAAATTGGTACTCAGAATATCATGCAGGGTTGCCAAAACATCTCTTATTGAATTAAGATTTAATTCACCTTGATACAAAATTTTGTAAAAAAATTTGAGTGAACCGAAAAATATTTGCAATTTTAAGATCTGATTTATAAAATTAAATTGTTATTAATTTAAGGTAAAAGTAAATGAAAGTTCAGACTTCACAGTCCAAAATGCTCTCAAAAATCGGGGCAAAATGGGTGATTTTTTGCGAAAATAGAGGAATAATAGGGAAATTAATATTAAATTCAATATAAAACCCTTTAAATCACTAAGTCGAAATATATTGCATTTTCAAGCCAAAATACGAATTTTCAAAAAAAAGAGTAACCAAATAGTTGAACTTTTAGTCAAATGGTTAAATTTTCAAGCCAAAAAAATGAATTTTTTAAAAGACACTTGAATTTTCAACAAAAAAGTTAATTATCAAACAAGAAAGATGAAATTTGTAATCCAAAAGGACAAATTTTCAACCAAAAAAGTTGACTTTAACAAAATAATTGAATTTTAAACCAGATAGTTGAATTTCAATCTACAAAGATGAATTTTTAACCAAAGAGTCGAATTTTCAAACCAAAAATATTAAAATTGAACCAAAAACAGTTGAATTTTTTTACCGAAAATTATAACTTTAACAAAATAGTTTAATTTTCAACAAAAGATTTAATTTTTCAACAAAATAGTTGAATTTTAAACCAAATAGCTGAATTTTAAACCTAAAAAGATGAATTTTGAACCAAGAAGATTAATTTTCTAACAAAAAAAGAATTGCCAACCTATTGAATTCATCCAAAAAACAAATTTTTAACAAAATAGTTGAATCCTCAACCAAAAAGATGAATTTTCAACAAAGATTAATTTTTTACACAAAAAGACGAATTTTCAACAAAATATGTACATACATTTTTAACCAGTTGAATTTCCAACTTATAAAGGATATATTTTCAACAAAAAATGGAATAGTTACTTTTTCAGATAAAAAAATTTAATTTCTACAAAAAAAGAAACCATTTTCAACAAAATAGTTAAATTTTCAAACAAAGTGATGAATCGCGAAAAAATAATTTGCAACAAAGTAGTACAACTTTCAAAAAAGCAGTTGAATTTTCAACCAAAAGAGACCAATTTTTCACCAAATAATTGAAATTTTAACCAAAATGAATAATTTTCCACCAAAAAGATGTATTTTTTTACCAAGAAGACGAATTACCAACAAAGCACATGAATTTTCAATTAAAAAACAAAACAGTTGCATTTTTTACTAAAAAGATGAAATTTTTACCAAAAGAGAGGAATTTTCAAACCAAAAAAATTAATTTTCTACCAAAAAAATGGGATATTCCACCGAAAAATATGAATTTGCAACAAAGAAGTTCATTTTCAACTGAATAGTTTAATTTTCTGCCAGATTATTGAATTTTCAACATAAAAATATACATTATTTTTAAAAAAGTGAATACTCAACCAAATAGCTGAATTTTCATCCAAATAGATGAATTTTCTACCAAAAAAGACGAATTTTCAACCAAATAGTTGAATTTTCATCTATAAAATTTAAAATATCAATTTTCAACCGAAAATGGTACAGTTACATTTTTAATTGACAAAATTAGTGAAAAAAATTAATTTTCAACAAAATAGTTAAATTTTCAACCAATGAGATGAATTTTTAATTAAAATGATGACTCTTCAACAAAAAAATGAATTCTCAACAAAGTAGTTTAACTTTCAACAAATTATGCAGTTGAGTTTTCAGCCAAAAAAGATGAATTTTCAACGAAAAATGTAATATTTAAATCTTCAGATCAAAAAATTAATTTTTAAACGAAAACAAAAACAAATTTGCAACAAAATAGTTAAATTTTCAACCAAAGAGAGATGTGTTTTGAACTAACAAAATGAATTTTTAACAAAATAGTTTAACTGTCATCCAAGTGGTTGAATTTTTATCCAAGAAGATTTATTTTCTACAAAAAATAAACAATTTTTAACAAAATATATGAATTTATAACAAATTAGTCGAATTTTTGACTAAAATCGATTCATTTTCAACCAAAAATCCAATTTTTGTTTAAAAAAATATTTGTTTGAAATTGAAAATTAATCTTTTGGTTAAAAAATAATTTTTTTAAAATTCAATTATTCCAGTTGAAGATTCATCATTTTAGTTGAAAACTCATCACTTTAGTTGAAAATTCATCACTTTGTTTGAAAATGTAACTATTTTTTGAAAATTATTATTTTTCTTTTAGTTGAAAATAAATTTTGTTTAACTGAAACCGTAAATTTTTTTAACTAAAAATTTAACTTCATTTAACCACTCTTTTATTGAAAACTAGTCTTTTTGGTTTGCAAATTCATCTATTTTGGTAGAAATGTTACCTTTTGTTGAAGATTCATTTCTTTGGTTAAAAATTTAACTGTTTTGATGTAAATTTGTTTTTTTTTTTGTTTGAAAATTAATTTTTTGATCTGAATATCTAATTATTCCATTTTTGGTTGAAAATTTATCGTTTTTAGTGAAAAATTCAGTTAATTGGTTGTAAATTCATGTATTTTGTAAAAAAATCATTTTTTTTGTAGAAAATGAATCTTTTTGGATGAAAATTTAATTATTCCAATTTAGTTAAAAATTGATCGTTTTTAATTCATCCAAATAGTCAAATTTTCAACTAAAAACGATCAATTTTTAACTAAAAATGGAATATTTAAATTTTCATCCAAAAAGATTCATTTTCTACAAGAAAACATGATTTTTTTTACAAAATACATGAATTTACAACCAATTAGTTGAATTTTTCACTAAAAACTATCAATTTTCAACCAAAAATGGAATAATTAGATATTCAGATAAAAAAATTAATTTTCAAACAAAAAAAACAAACAAATTTACAACAAAACAGTTAAATTTTTAACCAAAGAAATGAATCTTCAACAAAAGGTAACATTTCTACCAAAATAGATGAATTTTCAAACCAAAAAGACTAGTTTTCAATAAAAAAAGTGGTTAAATGAAGTTAAATTTTTAGTTAAAAAAATGTCTGGTTTCAGTTAGACAAAAATTATTTTCAACTAAAAGAAAAATAATAATTTTCAAAAAATAGTTAAATTTTCAAACGAAGTGATGAATTTTAACTAAAATGATGAGTTTTCAACTAAAATGATGAATCTTCAACTGGAATAATTGAATTTTAAACCAAAAAGGGTAATTTTTAACTAAAATGATGAATCCTTGACTCGAATAATTTAATTTTTAACAAAAAAATTATTTTTTAACCAAAAAGATTAATTTTAAATTTCAAACAAATATTTTTTAAAACAAAAATTGGATAAATAATTTTTCAGTTAAAAAATTAATGCTCGGCCAAAGACATGAATTGTAACTAAAAATGGTGGAATATTTAACTGGAATAAGTTACATTTATAGTATAAAAAAATAATTTTCAACAAAAGAGTGGAATTTTCAACCAAGAAATATTTTCCAGTCAAGAAAGAAAAAAAGTTTCAACCAAAATAATATAATTCTCAACTGTTCAAACAAAAAAAAAAGAACTTTTAACGAAAAATAGTTAGACTCTCTTATTGAGTTCTATTAATTCAGGTCGAATATGAGTGAAAAAAAAGAGAAAAAGGTAATTTCTTGAAATCAGAGGGAAAAAGAAATATTTTTTAGAAAAGAGGAAAAGACTGTAATAAGGGAAAGATTGTGAAGTCTGAAATTTATAAAAGAGAAGATACGAAATAAGGTGTCCAGAAAATATGAGAAATTAGTGTATATTGAATTTCTAGAGGAAATTGAAACTAAAATCTGAAGCTGTAATCTAAGTATGTAGAGCCTTCCTAATTAAAAGTACTAAACTAAAAAAATTTCAAACATTTTAAGAAATTTAAAAAATCAGTTTTTGTTCATAGCACCAACTTCCTTAAAACTGATTCTCTATGTCAATAAATATTCAATTCACTAATCATCAAAGGCACTGAAAACAAAAAAGTCCAAGTACTTGAGATTGGGTGAATTAAAGCGATCTGACAACAGGTGTTTGATTTGATTTGCAAGTAAGCGGAAAACTGTAAGCGACGTTGACTAAAGCTCTTTAATAGATACCTGTCTACACTATTGTCTACAAGGGTGGTCCAAAAAAAATTATTTTTGATTTTTTATCTTCCCACGCCCTAATTTTCCTAATTTTTTGAGATATTTAAAAAAAAATAGCGGTAGATATCGGCCCAAAAGTGTTAAAAATTCAATAAATCGTTTAATTTCGAAAAGAATCGTAAATCCTTCATTATAAGTGATGTAAAATATTTGTATAAACAATTCGCAGGCTACAAAATTTCATTTTGTAAATTTTCTAGGTATCTCAAATTTTTCAGGTATAATTTTTCATAGATGAAATGAAGTTTAAACAAAAATTTCGCATTTTTTAAAACAATCGACTCGGAATATGTGTACAGTTTCGCGAGTTTATTATAAATAATTTTTTTTTTCAGTTGGTAGTGATCAAATTAATATCTTTAATTTAGAAAGATTTGACAAATTATATTACAAGATATTCTTAAATGTATTAGCACCATTGATTAATTAAATAATTAAATAATACTGAAAACATAATTAATCATTTTTTGAATTTGTCTCTAAAGTCCATGAATTTGAATAATAATTCAAGCAAATTTTTATTTAATTTTCTTATACTTAAAATAAAATGCATATTTAGGTAAAATTAATATGGGTACTTTATTAAATTACTTTAAACCGCTTCAAATTCTTATCTTTTCAAGTAAAAATATTGCATTTTCAACAATATAGTTGAATTTTCAACAAAAAAGATTAATTTTCTTAAAAAAAAAAGATTTTTCAACAAAATACATGAATTCTCAACCTAATAGTTGAATTTTTAACTAAAAAATATCAATTTTTAACCAAACAGTTCAATTTTGAACTAAAAAAGAGAACTTTTCATCCAAAAATGGAATAATTAAATTTTCAGTTTAAAAAAAAAATTTCCACCGAGAAGAAAAAAAAAATTTTCACCAAAGTGATGAATTTTCATCTAAAATGATGAATCTTCAACTAGAATAGATTAATTTTAAACCAAAAAGATAAATTTTTAACAAAAAACTTTAACTTTCAAACAAGTAGTTTTATTTTCAACCAAAAAGATGAATTTTCAATTTAAATGATGAATATTTAACTGGAATACTTGAATTGACAACCAAAAAAATTAATTTTCTACCAAAAAAGACGATTTTTCAACAATATACGTGAATTTTTAACATAATATTTGCATTTTCAACTAAAAAAGACCAAATTTCAATCAGATAGTTGAATTTTTAACTAAAAAAGACCAATTTTCAAACAAAAATAAAATAGTTAAATTTTCAGTTAAAAAAATTAATTTTTAACCAAACTGTTGAATTTTCAACCAAAAATATGAACTATCAACCAAGAAGATTAATTTTTTTTTTACCAAAAAATAAGAATTTTCAACAAAATACACAATTTTTCAACTAAAAGAGATAAATTCTCGACCAAAAATTGAATAGCTAAATTTTCAGTTACAAAAATTAATTTTAAACCAAAGAGATTAATTTTCAACTAAAATAATGGAATATTCCACTGGAATAGCTACATTTTTAGTTTACAACAAATTATTTTCAACTAAAAGAAAAATAATAATTTTCAACCAAGAAGATTAATTTCTATAAAAAAACAACAAATTTTCAACAAAAAACATGAATTTTCATCTAAACAAAAAATCAACCAAAAATGGAACAGTTATATTCTCAGTTGAAAATTTTTTTTTAAATATTGCAACAAAATAGTTGAAATTTTAAACAAAGAAATTAATTTTCCACTAAAATAATGAATCTTCAACCAAAAAAATGAATTTTCATTAAAAAAAAGACCAATTTTCGACCAAAAAGGGAAAAGTTATATTTTTAGTTAAAAACATTAATTTTTAACAAAAAAAAAAACTAATTTTCAAAAAAATAGATAAATTTTCAAATAAATGGATGAATTTTCAACTAAAATGATGAATCCTTCACTAGAATAATTGAATTTTCATCAAAGAAAATAATGTTTAACCAAGAAGATTAATTTCTACCGAAAATACGAATTTTCAACTAAAAAAGATCATTTTTCAACAAAAAATTGAAGTTAAATTTTTAGTTAAAAAATCTATGATTAACTGCAGAAATTAATTATTAACTAAAATGATGAAATATTAAACTGGAATAGTTGTTTTTCAGTTTAAAAAAATTAAAAAAAAAACTAATCTTCCAAAAAATAGTTAAATTTTCAAACTAAATAAGGAATTTTTAAATAAAATGGTGAATCTTTAACTGGAACAGTTGAATTTCAAACCAAAAAGATGAATTCTCGACTACAATGATGAATCTTTAACTAGAATAATTGGATTTTCAACAAAAAGATTAATTTTCAACCAAGAAGATTAATTTATACCAAAAAGGACGAATTTTCAACTAAAACAGATCATTTTTTAAACAAAAATTAAATAGTTAATTTTTTAGTTAAAAAAATTAATGTTCAACCAAACAGTTGAATTTTTGACTAAAATGGTGGAATATTTAACTGGAATAATTACATTTTCAGATTAAAAAAAAAGATTTTTAACAAAATAGTTAAAGTTTCAACCGAAATAGTTGAATTTTCAGTAAAAAAAATTAATTTTCAGCCAAAGACAAAAAGAATTTTCATCAAAATAGCTCATTTTTCAACCAGAGAGATGAATTTGCAAATAAAATTATGAATCTTCAACCAAAATATTTCACTTTTAACAAAAGAGTTTAAATTTAAACCGAGTAATTAAATTTTTATTCCAACAAAGATGAACTCTGAAGGAAAAATGTAGTCGTTGATATTTCAACCAAGAAAGATTTGAATTTTGAATTAAAAACTGTTGAATTCAACCAAAAAAGACGATTTTTCAGTCAAGAGTGAGAAAAAGTTGTAAACAAACTGTTGAATGTTTGAGCAAAAAGATGAATTTTCAACCGGAATTAAATTAAATTTAAATTTAAAATTAATTTTAAAACAAATTTCAACTAAATATTTAATTATATAAAAATTCCAAATTTGGGGGGTGCATTTATTTACCAAATTAGATTTTCAGTCTTCGTATTATTCATATAATTATGGGTTTGGGCCCATAGCTACCTCTATTTTTTTTTACCAATTCTCACAAATTGAAGGCGTGAGAACTTAAAAAATCAAAAAAGTTTGTTTTTTTGGACCACCCTACTGTCTAGTGGCTATCACTCGAACTTGAATAAAAAAAATTTCATTTATTCAAAACCGCAACAGAAACAAACGTTAAATCAGGAATTCGTAAAGAATGAAAATGCAAACAAACTAACTCTTGGGTCATTTTAATTTACTTACTTTTAATGGCAGCTTGAAAAAAATACGTGTCGAGTTAGTTTCCCTTTGGTTAAAATAATAGACATAAGAAGCATCAGACAAAGTATCGACTTACTGTATCGAAATATTCGTTTTTTGGACCGATGTCTTTTTATTTTCGTTGATATGGTACGGAAATCCAAGTCGCGTGATTAAAATTAGTTCAGAAAATGGACCATAATTGAAATCACAAATTTTTTAAAGAAATTTCAATCTTCAGCTTGGAAACTTAATGACAAGATTTTATTTCTTCTTTGTTTTTTAAACGATTTAATTGAATCCAATTTTTTTAATTAATTAAATTTAAACGATTTAAAATCTTGCCTAAAAGAAACATTTATTTCGTATAGTTGAAAGGTCCGTGTAATTTAATTAAGTTAATGAATAAGGCGTAGCGTAAAATACAAATTGCAGTCCGTAAAACAAACAAAAATATATTTAAATGAACGTTGTGAATCTCCATGAAATAAATATTTTTTGTTGCATTAATTTTTTTGTATTGAAACAACCCATCTTGAAAAAAATCGAAAAAAAGTGAAAAAAGTAAAAAAATATATATATTTTCAAAATAAGTTGATATTTTTAATTTTACTTACTAGTGGGCTCAATAAAAGATAAAAATCACAATTTTTGGCACGTAGAACCCTAACTGGGTAGTTTTTGTTTGTTATCGAAAGTGTCACAAAAATTAATTTTAAAAAATCATTTTTAATTTTGTTGTTTCAATCCTTGGTGACATTAAAAAAATAAGTTCTAAAACTAGAACCATTTTACAAGAAAATACAAATAAATACAATAAATTATTAACTTACAACAAAAATTACCGAGTAATTTAACTTTTGTCAATTATTTGGAAGATTTTGTACTTTTTTTGTATACTGTTGTAATTTTCATATTTTATAAGAAAACATACTTATCAGTTTTTCATTTTCTCTGACCTATAATATTTAAAAACCAGAATTTGAATCTTTGAAAATTTTTGACACAAATTTACAATTTTAATGTTTATTATGCTTATAAAATATAATCTTTTAAAATATTAAACTACAATAAAATACAAAAAAGTAGAAAATTAGTCAAAATAATAGACAAAATTCATAATTTTCTATAATTTTTGTTGTAATTTATTTATTTGTTTAACTTACTTGAAATCCGATAATTTTTTATTAAAACTTAATGACTGAATGAATATCTGAATAATAATAATAATCTGAAAAATCTTATGAGTTTTAAAATAAAAATTACCAATTTTCAACGAAAAACACTAGCATAACAAAAAATTATTTAGGATTGTTAATATTTTTTTTAAAACTAACGTTTTCTTGTATAAAATAACCGATTTTTTTTAAATTAAAAATACTAACGTAATCCAAAATTGTTGGAAAGATTCTAAATCTTGTTTAAATTATGATTTTTGTTTGAAAATACCAATTTTCGATGAAAAACAACAAAGTAACCTAAAATAGTTAAAAAATTATGAATCCTTCTTTGAAATCTAATGTTTTTTGTTTAAAAATGCCGGTTTCAAAACAAAACCAAGGATCCAAGAATCAAATTTTTTATTTAAAAAAAAAATTTAAAAAAAGACGAGATAAAAAAATAAGGAATGGGATTTGGAAGTTGCCTTCTTTTCCTTTCCTCTTGTTTTATTTTGATTTTTAAAAATGAAGACATTTAAGAGTGTGTTGACCAAATTTGTTCGTTGGATTCTTGTTTTCTGTTTAATTTCAGAAACTTCGTAGTTAAATTTGAATGTTGAAAGTTAAGAATCATTTAAATGTTCACTTATTTTGAACTTAATTTCTTAAATTTTAATGATTTTTGTTTAAAATAACCGATTTCCTGTGAAAAATGTTAATGAAAAAATTCTTTTTAATGTTTAAAGTTTCTAAAATGATTGTTTGAAATTAAAATAACAGTACTAATTGAAAAAAATTTTCATCCGGAAATATATTTTTTTCAATTATTGTTATCTTCAATTCAAACAATAATTTTATCTGATTTAGGAACTTTAAACATTAAAAATATATTTTTTTGATAAAAATATTTGATTATTGTATTTTTAATAAATAATATTTATAAACAAAATTGTAATTGTTTAAATACGGGAATTTTATAATACGAGAATTTTCTGGTCCCGTAAAATTATAAACTGTCGGGAATTTTCCAATTCGATAATATTATAAACTGTTCGGGAATTTTATTTTTCGGAAATTTTCCAATTCGGAGATTTTATTATTCGGGAATTTTATAACTCAGGAATTTTATTATTCGGGAATTTTACAGTCGTCCCAATATTTTAAACTGTCGGGAATTTTATTATTCGGGAATTCTCCAATTCTATAATATTATAAACTGTTCGGGAATTTTATTATTTGGAAATTTTATTATTCGGGAATTTTATTTTTCGGGATTTTTCAGTCGTCCCAATATGATTTATTTAGGATTGTTAATCTTTTTTTTCAAATTAATGTTTTTTGTTTAAAATAACCGATTTTCGATGAAAAAACGTTAACGTAACCTAAATCGGGAATTGTATTATTTGGTAATTTTCCAATTCGATAATATTATAAACTATTCGGGAATTTTATTTTTCTGAAATTTTCCAATTTTGGAAATTTATTATACGGGAATTTTATAATTCAGGGATCTTATTATTCGGGAACTTTTCAATATGGGAATTTTATTATTCGTAAATTTTATTATTCGGGGATTTTACAGTGTCGGGAATTGTATTTTTCGGGATTTTTCAGTCGTCGAAATATTATAAACAGTCGGGAATTTTATTATTCGGGAATTTTCCAATTCGATAATATTATAAACTTTCGGGAATTTTATTATTCGGGAATGATCCAATTCGATAATATTATGAACTGTTCGGGAATTTTATTTTTTGGAAATTTTGCAATTCGGGAATTTTATAATTCAGGAATTTTATTATTCGGGAATGTTCGAACTGAAGAATTTTATTATTTGGAAATTTTATTATTCGGGACTTTTACAGTGTCAAGAATTTTACTTTTCGGGATTTTTCAGTCGTCCAAATATTATAAACTGTCGGGAATTTTATTATTCGGGAATTTTCCAATT
>CAKNYM010036684.1:32986-43962 GCA_932195095.1 Andricus curvator | reverse complement strand
ATTTAGCACAACTTTCATTTTTTTGAAAAAATAAGTTTGCGGATCTATCTTCCGGGACATTGAAATTTCTACCAAAAATCGATTTTTTTGGTTGAAAATATAAGTCGAAAAAGTATCTGGAAAATTTTAAAGAAATTCTTTTTATTTAACAGAATTTTACACAATGTTAAGAAAAATTCAAGTCAGTTAGGACTTGTAGAAGCTTGGAAATTAAAAAAAAATATTTGATAAATGTTTGGAAATCTTTAAAAGTTTTAAAATATTTTTAATCTCTTCAAAACTTCTAAAAATCATGAATATACTTCAAGCTGACTCGAATTATTCCTAAAATTTTGAAAAATCTTTCAAAATTAAAAAACATTGACTTAGAATTTTTTGACAATTTTAGAAATCTTTTTAAGTATTCTCTTGGAATTAATTTTTCAAAATAAAAAATCCATATAAATTTTCCCAGGAATCGTACCATTTTTTTTATTACCTTGAAACCTTTTAGAAAGCTTCCAAATTATATTTTGAAATTTTCAAGAATGTACAATTGGTTTAAAAATGTTTCAAATCTTTTCAAATTTTATATTATTTTTGAAACATTTTCAAAACTTCTAAATATCTTTTAAAATAATTCGAATTTTTCCCAACATTTTTTTTAAATCTTTCCAAAATAAAAAAAATGGCAATAACATCTTTAACACGTTTTTTTACATTTTTTAGAAAGATTTTTAAATGTTTTGAAATTTTAAAAATTAATTTTTGTAAATAAAAAATCATTTAAAATTTTCTCAGGAATCGTAAGAAATTTTTTTTATTCTTTCGAAACCTTTCAAAATTCTTAAAAAGCTTCTAAACTTTCTGTTCAAAAACTTAAAAAATCTACATTTTGTTAAAAAAGTTTTAATCTTTTGAAGTTTTAAATTATTTTTTAGTCTTAAAACTTCTAAATATATCTTAAACTTACTCGAATTTGTTCTAAAATTTTGTAATGTTGCAAAATCTTTTTCAATTTTCTCTTGAAATTCATTTTTCAAAATAAAAAATAATTCAAAAATTTATCAGGAATATTAAGAAATTCTATTTGATTCTCTGGAATCCTTTCAAAGTTCTTACAAATTTTTTTTTTCTTCAAAATCTTTATAAATCCACATTTTGTTTTAAATTTACTGAAATCTTCTCAAGATTTTAATTATTTTCGAATCTTTTCAAAATTTCTAAAACTTCTAAATATCTTTTGACAAAATTCAGTTTTTCTAAACAAAAATTTAATCCAGCAAGTAAAATTGTCTTAAAATATTCCAGATTCTTTTTCGACATATTTTGAAATCTTTAAAACTTTCTACTCAACTTTGAATAGTTTCAAGTTTAAAATTGTCCAAAAGTGAAAAAATTCTCAATTAATAAATTATTGTCATTGAGTTTTCCCAACTCTTCTTATTTAATTAAATTAAGCTTCTTAATATTTCAAATGAATGCTGGAAAAATTGAAGTATAATTAAAATAATTTTACTGAATTTGATTACGAGTAAATCCATTATTCCAGATCATAATTTTAGTGCAGGCTTTTGAATCTGATTAGTGGTACTCAGGATAAGAGGATGCAGATGAACCGAGCAGGAAAGTGAATAATAAATAATTCAATTATTGTAATCGATCGTCTTGTCTGCATTATAATACATCCTGTTGTCTCTGCTATGACGTGAAACTTTCATTCAAGAGATATTTATTCAAACTAATTGTTAAAAATTTTAAATTTAAACTATTTTTAATATCACAGATAATAGGGGAATAAATTATTTTGATTAAAAATTTGTAGGTACCATATTGAATTCAATATGAAACGAATTTGCAACCAAATAGTTGAAGTTTCAACTAAAAAAGACAATTTTTCAACCAAAACTGGAATAGTTTAAAAGGAATACTTTTCATCCAAAGAAAAATAAATTTTCACCCAAATAGTTGAATTTTCAACCAAAAAAGATTAATTCTGAACGAAAAATGTAATAGTTGATAATTCAACAACAAAAAATTTTGATTTTAAATAAGAAACAATTGAATTCTAAAAAAAGACGAAGTAGTTGAAGTTTTAACCAAATATCTGAATTTTTCAACAAAGAAGTTCATTTTTAACAACAAAAAATTCAACAAAATAGTGAAATTTGCAACCAAACGGATGAATTTTCAAACTATATAACTATAATTTTGAATCCTTAATAAAAAAAAATAACTTTGATCAAAAAAACAAATTTTCAACAAAATTGTTAAATTTTCAACCAAAAAGATTAATGTTCTATCAAAAAAGACGAATTTTCAACAAAACACATGAATTTTCAACAAAATTATTTAACTCTAAAGCCAAAAAGACGAATTACCTACAAAAAAGTCGAATTTTCAACCCAAAAATATTATTTTTCACCCAAAAAGTTACTTTTCTACCAAAATTTTGGAATTTTCAAGCCAAAAAGATGAATTTTCTGCAAAACAGTAGAATTTTTAACATAAAAGTTCATTTAAAAGCAAATAGTTGACTTTTCAACTATAATTATGAATCCTTAATAAAAAATAATAATTTTGATCAAAAAAACCAAACAAATTTTCAAAAAAATTGTTAGATTTTCAACCAAAAAGATGAATTTTTGACTAAAAAGAATAATGTTCTATCAAAAAATACGAATTTTCAACTTATCCAATATACATGATAAAATTTTAATCAAACATGGAATGGTTAAATTTTCAGATAAAAAAAAATTTTTTAACAAAAAAAAATGAATTTTCAATAAAGTTGTTAAATGTTTAACCAAAAAGATGAATTTTCGACCAAGAAGATTATTGTCCTACCAAAAAAGACGAATTTTGAACAAAACATATGAATTTTCAACAAAATTATTTAATTTTGAAGCCAAAAATACGAATTATCTGCAAAACAGTAGAATTTTTAACATAAAAGTTCATTAAAAAGGAAATAGTTGAATTTTTAACTATAATTATGAATCCATAATAGAAAAAAATTAATTTTTTTACAAAGGTATTCAACTTTAAGTCAAATAATCGATTTTTCAACCAAAAAAGATGAATTCTCAACGAAATCGTAATTATTGATATTACAACCAAAACCAAATTTTGTTTTGAATAAAAAACAGTTGAATTCAACCAAAGAAGAGGAATTTTTAACAAAATAGTTAAATTTTTCACCACAGAAATAAATTTTCAACCAAGAAAGTAAATTTTTAACAAATTAGACCTTCAACAAAATAAAGTTGATTTTTTAACAAACAAAAAAATGAATTTTCATCAAAATAAAATTAATTTTACATAAAAAAAGACGAATTTTCAACAAAACACAGGAATTTTCAAGAAAATAGTAGAGTTTCCAATTAGAAAAGATCAATTTTCAAATAAAAAGATCAATTTTCAACCAAAAATGGGATAGTTAAATTTTCGATTGAAATTATTACTTCCCAAAAAAAAAAAAAACAACGAATTTTCAACAAACCAGACGATATTTACGCAAAATAGGTTCATTTTCAACCAAAGAGATGAATTTTCAACTAAAATTATGAATCTTCAAAAAGAAAAATTGATTTTGAACAAAGTAGTTCAACTTTTAAACAAATAGTTGATTTTTCAACAAAATAAGTTAATTTTCAACAACAAAAAAACGAATTTTCAACCAAACAAATGAATTTTCAACTGAAATGATAAATCTTGCACTAAAAAAATAAAGCTTTTATAAACTGAACACTTCTTAAATTAAAAGTTAAATTCTTTTATTTTAAATAGTTTAAAAATCCTTAACATGCTTCAAAACTGTATTTTGAAATCTTGAAAAATCTACATGTTGTTTTACATTTTTTCACATTTTTAATTATTTTTGAAATTTTTTTAAAACTTCTAAACATCTTTTAAAATGATTCGAATTTTTCCTAATTTTTTTTTAAATCCTGCCAAATTGAAAAAATTTCCTTAAAATCTTCCACATTTATTTTTTACAATTTTTTAAATCTTTCTCAATCGTTTTAAATACTCTCTTGAAATTAATTTTTCAAAATAAAAAATCATTTTCAATTCTCCTAGAAATCTTAAGGAAATGTTTTTTATTCCTTTGAAGCCTTTCACAATTCTTAAAAAGCTTCTACATTTTTTGTTCGAAATCTGCAAAAATCTATATTTTGTTTTAGATTAGGCCGTGGGTTATTCGCATCGAAATTTCGGTACGAATAGCCGGATTTTGTACGTACACGTAGACACTTCGTTTAAATTATTTGAGATCATATACAATTTTTAAATAATTTTGAATTTTTTCAAAATTTCTAAACATTTCTTCAACTCGATTTTTTTCTAAGAATAATAGGTGTTTAATTGTTATTTATACATCAAAATTCAACAATTTGACTTACAAATTAAGTTTAAACAAAAAATAAAACAATAAAAAATGTAACGTTCAAAGTTTAGTTTTTTTGTTTTCAGTTTTGAATATTTGATTTATAATTACTGATTTTAAATGAACAGTCAGATATTTCTAAATATTAAACAATTGTTCTTTTTTTTAATTAAAAAATTTCAAATTGCATGGTTTAAAAATGGAACATTTTAGACTGAAACAATATTTGAAATTTAATAAAAGCCTCTAATTATGAATATAATATTTTTAATTTATTTTAAAATTTAAAATAGTTTATAAAGTTTCAAATCTGGAAATTCTAAAATTGTGAACTGATTCCGAATCGTCTTGTAAAATCAATTATTATTCACTTTTTAATCCTGAAAGCACAGTTCAATTTTAAAAATTATTAATTAATTTATATTCACAGTTGATCAACTAAAAATAATTTTTATCCAAAATCTTCGATTTCAAACGCTTCTAATTTTTAATTGTTTAAGTCTTTTTAAAACTACATATTAAAATTCTTTTAATTAAAATGTACGCCTAAAAATTAAAACCTAAAATGGAACATTTTTATTGTGAAAGATTTTCAAATTTCACAGTCTAAACTAACTAATAACTAATATCATAATTGAAAAAAGATAACAATTTAACTAATTATTTAAAAAACGGTTGAAATTAAAGTTGGACAGATTTTTTTCTAAAAATTTCTTAGAATCACTCAAATTTAAAAGGCTCAGAAAACTGGATGTCCTCCAATATTATAAAATAACAAAATTGAAAGTTTAAACAAATTAAATATAAGTATTTAAAGACGACTAAATCTGTAATGGTCCAAATTTACAAGGTATTTGCAAATTAGAAACCAGTATTCAAATTCAACTTCCTTATTTGTTTTTCCAAACAAAAAAATCATCAACTTAAAAACAATGCAAAGTTTCAAATATTGAACAAGTTAAACAAAATTACAAAACAACTGAGAAGTTTTAAATTGATAAGACTCCAAATATACTTTTAAATTTCAGAAAACAAAAAACAGGCAATTTGAAAAATAATTCCCTAAAAAAAAATCTGAAAAAAATTAAAGAGAAGAATTTTTAACCAAAATTATGAATCTTCAAAACAAAAATTAGTTTTTAACAAAGTAACGCAATGTTTAACCAAATAGTTGAATATTCAACAAAAAAGTTAATTTTTAACAACATTAAAAAATGTAATTGCTAAAAAAAAATCGATTTCTTCCAAATTCCAGAGACTTTTTTTAGTGGAGGAAAGTTGAGAGCAGAATAAAAGATCAGATTGGCCTTAAAAAAATGAAGTTCTCTTTTTTTACGGTTTAATTATTTATTTAGTGAAGAGTCTATAGTGTAAACTTCTTTTCAAAGTTAATGCATTCCGCTTTTTATGGGCAGTCTCATCTTGAAACCTTTTAGAAAGCTTCCAAATTTTATTTCGAAATTTTCAAGAATGTACATTTGGTTTAAAAATGTTTCCAATCTTCTCTAATTTTATATTATTTTTACAAAAATTTTCAAAGCTTCTTTTCTTTCTTTTTTAGAAAGATTTTAAGAAGTTTTGAAAATTAATTTTTGTAAATAAAAAATGATCTAAAATTTTCCCAAGAATCGTACGAAATTTTTTTTATTCTTTCGAAACCTTTCAAAATTCTTAAAAACCTTCTAATCTTTCTGTTCAAAAACTTCAAAAATCCACATTTCAGGCCTCACAGTCCCTATGGGATAAAATATAGGGACCAAAGGGTACTTTTCGTCACGCTCATAGGGTACTTTTTTCGTGCTCAAAGGGTAAAAAATTCCGGATAAATTCATAAGACTTCTAAACAATTGAAGTTAAATTCCAACGGATTCGAGTAAATTAGGAACAATTTTAAAAGTCAAAAAAATTCCATTGATTTCAGAAAAATTGGAATGAATTGAGAGGAATTTAAGATAAACGAGAAGAATTCGATGAAATTCATAAAAATTCTAGGTGAATTTAAAAAAAATTTTAAATACGAGGAAACTTTTATGATTTCAGTAACTTTGAAAAGAGCTTAGAAAAATTCAAGGGAATTCAAAAGAATTTTATGAAATGCCTAAGAATTCAAGGTGAGGTTGAAAGACTTCAGGATCAATTAAATAAAAACTTTTAAACATTAAAAAAAAGTCCATTGAATTAACTATAATTGAGTCAATTCAGAATAATTCAAGTGAAGTAAAAAAATTCAAGAGAATCCCAAAGAATTCAGGGTGAATTTCAAAAAATAATTTCGAATCTCTTCAAATCTTTGAAACCCTCCTAATTTATAATTAAAAAAATGACTAATGACTACAAAACAATTTTTACAAAGTCAAATGAATTGGAAAAAGTTTTTGTAAAATTTGAGTGAATTTAGAGGAATTTAAGGGAAACGAGAAGAATTCGATGAAATTCATAAAAATTCAAGGTGAATTAAAAAAAAATTCAAAAGAATTGACAAAAATGTTAAAATATGAAAAAATGCATTGAATTTAGTAAGTTTGAAATGAATTTTAGAAAAAATTAAAGAGAATTCAAAAGAATTTGATGAAATGCCTAAAAATTTGAGGTGAGTTTTAATGACTTCAAGATGAATTAAACAAAAACTTTTAAAAAATCCATTGACATGAATAAAATTGAATGCATCTAGAAGAATTCAAACGGATTTAAAAGAATTCAGGATAAATTAATAAGAATTCAGGGCAAATTCCAAATGAAGTGCAAAAAATATTGAAAAATCTCTTAAAATCTTTGAAACCCTACGAAAACCCTCAGTTCTTGGGAATAAATTCTTTGAAATCCGTTAAAATATTAAAATCCCTTAAAATTATTAAAACCCTCGGAAATCCCTTGAAATTGTTTAAATCTCTTGAAAATGCCTTGGAATCTTTTAAAATGTCTTAAAATATTTCAAAGTCTTTGAAATCCCTTCAAACTATTGAAATAAATAAAAAATTTCTGGGAATCGTTAAAATTTCCTAAAATATTTCCAATCCTTTAAATCTTTTGAAATCCCTTGAAAATGAATGGGAATCTTTTAATTAATAATTTCTTTATAATCTTTTCAAATAACCTAGAATATTTCTAATCCCTTCAAATCTTTTGAAATACCTTGAAATTTTTCAAAGCTCTAGAAAATGCCAAGGAATTGGAAAAATACCTTAAAATATTTCAAATCCTTTGATCATTTTATCAATTAATCTGCAGAAACAATTATAGAAAAACTTTAAAAAAATCAATTGAATGATGTAAAATTGAGTACATTTATAAGAATTCAAATGAATTAGAAAATTCAAAAGAATTTCAAAGAATTCAGGATAAATTAATAAGAATTCAGGGTGAGATCCAAAAAATAATTTTAAATCTCTTGAAATCTTTAAAACCCTACGAAATAACTCACTTTTCTTGAATAAATTCTTGAAAATCCACTAAAATGTTATTAAATCTCTTAAAATTATTAATATCAATTAAAAATTTCTTGGAATCTTTTAAGATTTCCTAAAATATTTCAAATCCTTTGAAATCCTACAAAATACCTCACTTCTCGTGAACAAATTTGTTATCCATTAAAATATTATAAAATCCCTGTGAAATTCTATGATGATATTTCCTGAAATCCTGGAAAATGTATTAAAATACATTGAGAGTTTTAAAATCCCTTAAAGTCATTGAAATCCTCGGAAATCTTATAAAATAACGTGAAATTCTTAAAAATATCTTACGACCTTATAAATCCTGTAAAATCGTTTCATATCTTCCGAAATTCTAGAGAATTCATTATCCTAAAATATTTCAAGCGCTTCAAAATTCCTTCGAATTAAATTAATTAATTATTAATTCCTTGGATTCTTTTTAAATTCCCTAAAATATTTCAAATTCTTTGAAATCCCACTGAACTACAAGAAAACAATTGAAAATTACTTGAAATCTTTTCAAATAACCTCAAATATTTTAAATCCTTTAAAATCTTTTGAAATCCCTTGAAATTCGTTAAAGCTCTTGAAAATTCCAATTAATAACCAATTCCTTGGGATCTTTTGAAATTCCCTAAAATATTTCAAATTAAAAGCTCTTGAAAATTCCTTAGAAGTTTTAAAAATAGCCTAAAATCTTCAAAATCCCTTCAAATTATTGAAATCTATTACAAAATTCTCGGAATCTTTAAAAATAATCTGAAATATATCAAAAGAATTCAAGACAATTCAGAAATAGGCATAGATCTGAATTAAATAGTGATTAACCCATGAGTTAATTTATTGATAGAAAAGTGACTAACGTGATCTTTTCATTTAAAAAAGTGAATAAAAAATGATTTGAGAAAATGAAAAATTGAAAAAATCTAAAAAAATTAAAGAGATGAATTTTCAACTGAAACTATGAATCTTCAAAACAAAAATTAATTTTTAACAAAGTAACGCAATGTTTAACCAAACAGTTGAATATTCAACAAAAAATTTAATTTTTAACAACAATAGAAAATGGAATTGCTAAAAAAAATCGATTTCTTCAAAATTCCAGAGACTTTTTTTAGTGGAGGAAAGTTGAGAGCAAAATAAAAGATTAGATTGACCTTAAAAAAATGAAGTTCTCTTTTTTTATGGTTTAATTATTTATTTAGTGAAGAGTCTATAGTGTAAACTTCTTTTCAAAGTTAAAGCATTCAGGTTTTTATGGACAGTCTGACTCTGAATATCATAGTGTCTGAACTGTGGGGTTTTATTTTTAGCAACCTCTAAATTAGTGGCTGTTCCTCTATTTTCGTGAGTCGGAGACTCTCCAAATTACAAAGAAAATAATGCAAACTTGTCTTTAAACCGGCGTACTTAGACTTCAATGAAGGGTTTTAAGAGTGGGCGAGTTTACACCATAAAGTGTAAATAGTGTTAGCTAAGTTTACTAATCAATACTCTCAGGAGATAGTTATATATCAAACCAATTCAAATGCAGATTCCGAGAGTAACTGTTTGCCAGGCGTAACAATGAATTAATTAATGTTTTCAGGGTTTAATTAATTTTTAAAAGTTTAAAACCAGTGACTTTTAAAAATTAAAAAAAAATCCATTGAATTAAGTATAATTGAGTAAATTTAGAATGATTCAAGTAACGTAAAAAATTAAAAGGAATCCCAAAGAATTCAAAAGAATTCAGGGTGAATTTCAAAAAATAATTTCAAATCTCTTCAAACCTTTGAAACCCTATTCATTTCTAACTAAAAAAATGACCAAAGACTTGCAAAATAATTTAAAAAATTCAAATGAATTGGAAAAAGTTTAAAAAATCGAAAAAATCCATTTATTTCTGTAAAATTTGAGTGAATTTAGAAGAATTTAAGATAAACGAAAAGAATTCGACGAAATTCATAAAAATTCAAGGTGAATTAAAAAAAAAATTAATGAAAAGAAACAATTTTAAAATATGAAAAAACTTTTTTTAATTCAGTAACTTTGAAATAAGCTTAGAAAAATTCAAGGGAATTCAAAAGAATTTTATGAAATGCCTAAGAATTCAAGGTGAGGTTAAAAGTCTTCAGGATCAATTAAATAAAAACTTTTAAAAATTAAAAAAAAATCCATTGAACTAAATATAATTGAGTAAATTTAGAATAATTCAAGTAACGTAAAAAATTAAAAGAAATCCCAAAGAATTCAAAAGAATTCAGGGTGAATTTCAAAAAATAATTTCAAATCTCTTCAAACCTTTGAAACCCTATTCATTTCTAACTAAAAAAATGACTAAAGACTGCAAAATAATTCAAAAAAATTCAAATGAATTGGAAAAAGTATTAAAAATCGAAAAAATCCATTTATTTCTTTTTGAGTGAATTTGGAGGAATTTAAGGGAAACGAGAAGAATTCGACGAAATGCATGAAGATTCAAGGTGAATTAAAATTTTTTTAAATAAATTGGAAACAATTTTAAAGTATGAAGAAACTTTTTTAAATTCAGTAACTTTGAAATGAGCTTAGAAAAATTCAAGGGAATTCAAAAGAATTTTATGAAATGCCTAAGAATTCAAGGTGAGTTTAAAAGTCTTCAGGATCAATTGAATAAAAACTTTTAAAAATTCAAAAAAAATCCATTGAATTAAGTATAATTGAGTAAATTTAGAATAATTCAAGTGAAAGTAAAAAAATTCAGGGGAATCCCAAAGCATTTAAAAGAATTCAGGGTGAATTTCAAAAAATAATTTCAAATCTCTTCAAATCTTTGAAACCCTACTAATTTCTAACTAAAAAAATGACTAAAGACTGCAAAATAATTCAAAAAAATTTAAATGAATTGAAAAGTTTTAAAAATCGAAAAAATCCATTTATTTCTTTTTGAGTGAATTTGGAGGAATTTAAGGGAAACGAGAAGAATTCGATGAAATTCATAAAAATTCAAGGTGAATTTCAAAAAAAATTTAAAGAAATAAAAACATTTTTAAAATATGAAGAAACTTTTTTAAATTCAGTACCTTTGAAATAAGCTTAGCAAAATTCAAGGGAATTCAAAAGAATTTTATGAAATGCCTAAGAATTCAAGGTGAGGTTAAAAGTCTTCAGGATCAATTAAATAAAAACTTTTAAAAATTCAAAAAAAATCC
>CAKNYM010036684.1:0-32976 GCA_932195095.1 Andricus curvator | reverse complement strand
AGGCTTCAGGATCAATTAAATAAAAACTTTTAAAAATTCAAAAAAAAATCCATTGAATTAAGTATAATTGAGTAAATTTAGAATAATTCAAGTAAAGTAAAAAATTGAAGGGAATCCCAAAGAATTAGAAAGAATTCAGGGTGAATTTCAAATCTTTGAAACCCTACTAATTTCTAACTAAAAAAATGACTAAAGACTGCAAAATAATTTTTAGAAATTCAAATAAATTGGAAAAAGTTTTAAAAATCAAAAAAATCCATTTACTTCTGTGAAATTTAAGTGAATTTAGAGGAATTTAAGGGAAACGAGAAGAATTCGATAAAATGCATAAAAATGCAATGTGAATTTAAAAAAAAAAAACTTCAAATGAATTGAAAAAAAAATTTTAAATATGAAAGTAATTTAAAAATATGAAAAAATGCATTGAATTGAGTAAGTATGAAATGAATTTTAGAAAAAATTATAGAGAATTCAAAAGAATTCAAAAGAATTTGATGAAATGCCTAAAAATTTAAGGTGAGTTTTAATGACTTTAAGATTAATTAAACAAAAACTTTTTAAAAATGCATTGACCTGAGTAAAATTGAGTGCATCTAGAAGAATTCAAAAGGATTTAAAAGAATTCAGAATAAATTGATGAGAATTCAGAATAAATTGATGAGAATTCAGGGCGAATTCCAAATGAATTGCAAAAAATATTGGAAAATCTCTTAAAATCTTTGAAACCCTACGAAATCCCTCACTTCTTGTGAATAAATTCTTTGAAATCCATTAAAATATTCAAAACCCTTAAAATCCCATAAAATTATTAAAACCCTTGGAAATCCCTTGAATCGTTCAAATTTCCTAAAATATATCCAATCATTTGAATCTTTTGAAATCTCTTGAAGCTTTTTGAAGCTCTTGAAAATGCATGGGAATCTTTCAAAATACCCTAAAATATTTCAAATCCTTTGAAATCCTATAAAATTACTGAAATCAATTAACAATTTCTTTATAATCTTTTAAAATACCTTAAAATATTTCAAATCCTTTGGTCATTTTATCAATCAATCTGCAGAACCAATTATATAAAAACTTTTACAAAATCAAAAAAATCAATTGAATTATGTAAAATCGAGTAAATTTATAAAAATTGAAATAAATTAAAAAATTCAAAAGAATTTCAAAGAATTCAGGAAAAATTAATAAGAATTCAGGGTGAAACACAAAAAAATAATTTTAAATCTCTTCAAATCTTTAAAACCCTACGAAATAACTCACTTTTCGTGAATAAATTCTTTAAAATCCACTAAAATGTTATTAAATCTCTTAAAATTATTGAAATCAATTAAAAATTCCTTTCATCAAATAATAAAATTTTTATCCAAAAAGATGAATTCTTAATGATAAATGTAATAGACGAAATTCAAACCAAAAAGACGAATTTTCAACAAGATTGTTTAAATTGAAACCAAATACATGAATTTTCAATCAAGAAGATTAATTTTTTAGCAAAAATGACGAATTTTAAACAAATCATATGAATTACAACTAAAAAAGATCCATTGTCAACCAAAAATGTTATAGTTAAATTTTCAATGGAAAAAAAATTTTTTAGCGAAAAAGATGAATTAAAAAATATATAATTTTGAATCAAAAACAGTTTAATACAACCAAAAAATTAATTTCCAACAAAACAGTTGAATTTTCAACCGGATGAAATGATTTTCTTTCAAAATCGTTCAATTTCGAACAAAATAATAAAATTTTCAAACATATAATAAAAATTTTAACCAAAAAAGATGCATTTTCAATTAAAATAATAAGTAAAATAACTGGATTAGTTAAATTTCCAGTTAAAAAAAATCATTATCAACCAAAGAGAAATGAATAAAAATTCCGAAATTTTCAATTGAAACGCTTAATAATTTACACGTATAAAACGGAACCTTTTCACAATTTCTAACTGAACAATTTTAAATCAAATACCGATAAACTACAAAATAATTTTTTAACAATTTTTATGAAGATAAATAATTTGTTTGAAAAATAAATGTAGAAAAACTTGAAAACCCAAATTTCTTCCCTTCCAACTCGATAAAAACCTTAAAAATTAAAAAAAGTAGCAAAAATTTTAAACCGAAATTTTCTCCCTTTCAACGCAATAAAAAGGTTTTTAAAAAAATTACCCTCTTCCGAATCAGAAAAAAGATTGAAAATAAAAAGCTCCCCCCTTCAACTAAATAAAATGCTAAAAGAAAAAAATTGCCTCTTTCAATTTAGAAAAAAAAATTTCGCCCCTCCTTCCAACTCTATATAAATCATAAAAAAAATGTCCTCTTCCTATTCAGAAACAATTGAAAACAAAGATTTCCTCCCCTGCAACTAAATAAAAAAGTTAAAAATAAAAAATTCCCCTCTTCCAATTCAGAAAAAAAGATTGAAAATAAAAAATTCTTCCCCTCGACTCAATAAAAATGTTAAATGAAAAAACAGCTACTACCAATTGAGAAAAAAATAAATAAACAAAATTTCATCCCTTCTAACTCAATAAAAATGGTAAAAATAAAAAATGACCATCTTCCAGAGAATTCCAGAGAATATTAAAACCAAAATTTTCTCCCTTCCAATTCGATAAAAATCCTAAAAACAAACAAATTTAGATACCTTTCCCAATTTAGCAAAAATTTTAAATCGTCATTTTCTTCCAACTCATTAAAAATGTTTAAAAAAAAACTCCCCTTCTTTAATTCAGGAAAAAATATTGAAAATAGAACATTCCCCCCTTCAACTCAATAAAAATGCAAAAAAATGGCCTCTTCCAATTAAAAAAAGAATGTCGTCCCTTTCAACTCTATAAAAATCTTAAAAATAAAATATTTTCTTCTTCCAATTCAGAAAAAATTTAAAACCAAGATTTCCTCCCTTCCAACTCAATAAAAAAGTTAAATATAAAAAACTCCTCTTTTCCAATTCAGATAATAAATTCAATTAAGAAAATAAAAAATTCTTCCCTTCAACTCAATAAAAATGTTGAATGAAAAAAACGGCATCTACCAATTGAGGGAAAAAAATCGATCCCTTCTAACTGAATAAACCAACATTATTTTTGACCAAATTTACAATTTGATCTCCATTTTTCAAAATAAAAAAGGTTTATTTATTTTTTAAGTTCGACCTTTTTTGATTACTGATGATGTAATTCCAAATTATTATTTATAATCAAAAATGGTTACAACTTACAAAAAAAAATATTTTAACAATGTTTTTTGCAATTGAATTTTTTTTACTATCAGCGATCGGCTTATTTTTTTCGGACAAAACATTCTCTACACTACTGTTTCCAATTTTGAAAGTAAATTTTTTTATAGCTGAAATCGCTAAAACAATTTTCTGTTGAGAAAATATTTTTCAAACAAATAACTATATTTGAAGATCATTTACTTTTTCTTAAAATTGGAAATAGCAGATTTGCAGGGAATGTTTTTCTCGAAAAAATGAGCCATGATTGATTAAAAATTACCATTTTTAAAAAATTGTGAAGAAGAGAGAGAGCAAGAAAAAATTCAATTAAATTCAATAAAATGTTGATCTGTCAATTCGACAAAAATTAAAAGCTAAAATTTCCTCCTTTTAACTTCATAAAAATGTTTGAAATAACACATTCACCTGCCGTTAACTCAATAAAAATATAAAATACAAAAAACTTCCTCTTCCAATTCGAAAAAAAATTAAATCCAAAATTTCTTCCCTTTCTTTTAAAATTAGAATGGTGAAATTCAAACTTTTTTTTATCCTACATTCTTTTCAATTAAATTCATTTAATTTGAAATCGTTTCAAATTAATAATTCTTCAATTGTTATTTATACATAAAAATCAAACACTCACTTACAAATTAAATTTTTTTTTTAAATGAAACAATTAAAATTGCAACGTTTAAAATTTAAATTTGGCACTATGAAAATTTCTATTCTATTTATACACCAAAATTCAACAATTTCATTTGCAAATTATGAATGTTTTAAATAGAAAATTTGAAATTGCAGCGTTCAAAGTTTAAACTTAGCTCTGAAAATTTTAACGATTTAAGGCTTTCTATTTCAAAGAATTCAATTTTAAATTGTTAATTTTTGAATATTTGAAATATAATTAAATTAAATGAACAGTAAAATATTGCTGAATATTAATTAATTGTTCTTTTTATTATTTTAGACTGAAACAATATTTGAATTGAATTTGAAATTTAATAAAAGCGTTTAATTATGAATCTATTCATTTAAAATTATTTTTAAAATTGACAATAGTTTATACAATTATTTCAATCGGACGTTTACATTGTTTAACAACAATTTTTTACAAAAAATGGAATAGTTAAACGTTCAGTTGAAAAACTTAATTATCAACCAAAAAAAACGGATTTTCAACAAAATAGTTTAATTTTCAACCAAAGTGATAAATTTTTAAACAAAATTATGAATATTCAACTGGAATAGTTGAAAAAAGATTAATTTTCTACCAACAAATACAATTTTTCAACAAAATACATGAATTTTGAACGAAATAGTTGAATTTTTAATTAAAGAAGACAAATTTTCAACCAAGTAGTTGAATTTTGAACTAAAAAAATAATAATTTTCAACCGAAAATGGAATAGTAACATTTTCAGTTGAAAAAAAATACTTTCAACAAAAAAAACTAACTTTAAAAAAAATAGTTACATTTTCAAACAAAGTGAGGAATTTTCAAATAAAATTGTAAATATTTAATTAGAATAGGAGTTTTAAACCTGATAGATGAATTTTTAACTGTAATGATGCATCTTAAACTAGAATAATTTAATTTTTGACCAAGAATATTAATTTTCAACAATGAAGATTAATTTCTACCAAAGAAGACGAGTTTTCAACTAAAAAAGATATTTTTTCAAGCAAAAATTGAATAATTAAATTTTTAGTCAAATAATGAATATTCAACAAAAGAGATCAATTTTTAACATCCAAAGAAAAAACAAGTTTTCAATCAAACAGCTCATTTTTCAACCAAAGAAATGAATTTTTAATTAAAACTATGAATCTTCAACCAAAAAAATATAATTTTTAACAAAAGAGTTTAACCTTCAACCAAATAATTTTATTTCAAACCTAAAAGATGAATTTTCAATTAAAATGATAAATATTCAACTGGAATATTTAAATTGTAAACCGAAAAGAAGATTTTTGAAACAAGAAGATTAACTTTCAAAGAAAAAGATAATTTACTACCAAAAAAAAAAAACGATTTTTTAACAAAATACGTGAATTTTCAACGAAATAGTTGAATTTTCAATTAAAAAAGACAAATTTTCATCCAAATTGTTGAATTTTGAACTAGAAAAGTTTAATTTTCAACTAAAAATGGAACAGTTAAATTTTCAGCAAAAGAAATTAATTTTCAACCAAACTGATGCATTTCAACTAAAATTATGAATCTTCAACTGGAATAGTCGAATTTTATGCCAAAAGGATCAATTTTTAACCATAAAGATTAATTTTCTACAAAGTACATACATTTTCAAACAAATATTTTAATTTTTAAATGCAAAAAATCCATTTTCAACCAAATAGTTGAATTTTCACCAAAAAAAGATAAATTGATTTTCAACAAAGTAGTTACATTGTCAATGAGCGATGAATTTTAAATTAAAATGATGAATCTTTAACAAAAAAATTGATTTTTAACAAAATAGTTTAACTTTTAACCAAGTAATCAGTGTGGCGATTCGGCGGACGATTTCAAATTCCCAGTCATTTCTCGGTTTTCCGCGGTCAAGTTTTTCAATTTCCCCGGTCAACTCAAAGTAACATATTTATATTTTCCGCAAAACGCAAACATTTATTTTAATTCATGACGTTCGTTCTAAACATCTTTTAACACAACAGAGCAAAACGTTGCAAAATAAATGAATTTGGAAAAAAATACTTAAATTTTCCACTAAAAAATATCAATTTTTTACAAAAAAAATGGAATAGTTAAACTTTCAGTTGAAAAAATTGATTTTCAACAAAAAAAACGGATTTTCAATAAAATAGTTTAATTTTCAACCAAAATGATGAATTTTCAAATCAAATTATGAATCTTTATCTGGAATAGTTAAATTTTAAACCAAAAAGATAAATTTTCAACTAAAATGATGAATATTTAACTGGAACACACGAATTTTCAACCAAAAAGACGAATTTTTAAAGAAGATTACAGTTTAAATAAAAAGATTAATTTTCTACCCAAAAATACAATTTTTCAACCAAATACATTAATTTTTAAAGAAAGGTTTGAAGTTTTAATAAAAGAAGACAAATTTTCAACCAAATAGTTAACTTTTGAACTGAAAAAATAATAATTTTCAATCAAAAATGGAATAGTAACCTTTTTAGTTTAAAAAATTATTTTTAAACCAAACATAAGAGTTTTCAACCAGAACAATGAATCTTTAACTGAAATAGCTAAATTTTCAAACCAACAAATTAATTAATTACCAAAATTTTAATAATTAAATTTCAAGTTAAAAAAATTAATGTTTAACCAAACAGATGAATTTTCAACAACGACTATGGAATTTTCGATTGGAATAAGTTGCATTTTCAGTTAAAAAAATTACTTTCAACAAAAAAAACTAACTTTTAACAACAACAAAAACTAACTTTCAAAATAATAGTTACATTTTCAAACAAAGTGATGAATTTTCAAATAAAATTGTAAATATTTAACTGCAATAGTTGAATTTCAAACCAGAAAGATAAATTTCTAACTGAAATGATGAATCTTCAACTAGAATAATTGAATTTTTGACCAAAAAGATTAATTTTCAACCAAGAAGATTAATTTTCTACCCAAAAATACAATTTTTCAACCAAATACATTAACTTTTAAAGAAAGGTTTGAAGTTTTAATGAAAGAAGACAAATTTTCAACCAAATAGTTAAATTTTGAACTGAAAAAAGAATAATTTTCAATCGAAAATGGAATAGTAACATTTTTAGTTTAAAAAATTATTTGTAAACCAAACATAAGAGTTTTCAACTAAAACAATGAATCTTTAACTGAAATAGTTCAATTTTCAAACCAAAAAATTAATTTTTACTAAAAAAAGATAAATTGTCAACCAAAACTTTAATAATTAAATTTCAAGTTAAAAAAATTAATGTTTAACCAAACAGATGAATTTTCAACAACAGCTATGGAATTTTCAATTGGAATAAGTTAAACTTTCAGTTAAAAAAATTAGTTTCAACAAAAAAAAACTAACTTTTAACAACAACAAAAACGAACTTTCAAAATAATAGTTACATTTTCAAACAAAGTGATGAATTTTCAAATAAAATTGTAAATATTGAACTGCAATAGTTGAATTTCAAACCAGAAAGATGAATTTTTAACTGCAATGATGAATCATTAACTAGAATAATTGAATTTTTTACCAAAAAAATTAATTTTCAACCAAGAAGATTAATTTCTACCAAAAAAGGCGAATTTTCAACTAACAAAGATAATTTTTCAACCAAAAATTGAATAATCAAATTTTTAGTCAAAAATGAATGTTCAACCAAAGACATGAATTTTTAATTAAAACGATGGATCTTCAACTAAAAAAAAAAAATTAACTTTTAACAAAAGAGCTTAACTTTCAACCAAATAATTTTATTTCAAACCTAAAAGATGAATTTTCAACTAAAATAATAAATATTTGACTGGAATACTTGAATTTTTAACCGAAAAGAAGAATTTTTAAACAAGAAGATTAACTTTCAAAGAAAAATAAGATAATTTTTTACCAACAAAAAAATCGATTTTTTAACAAAAAACTGGTGAATTTTCAAATAAAATGATGAATCTTCAACTGAAATGATGAATCTTTAACTGGAATAGTTTAATTTTATGCCTAAAAGATGAATTGTCAACCATAAAGTTTAATTGTCTACAAAAATAGATGAATTTTCCACAAAGTACATACATTTTCAAACAAATAGTTTAATTATTAAATGAAAAATATCAATTTTCAACCAAATAGTTGAATTTTCATCAAAAAAAGATAAATTAATTTTTAACAAAAGTTTAACTTTTAACCCAGTAGTTGAATTTCCAACTAAAAAACGATGAATTCGCAACGAACAATGTAAAAAAAAATTTCTATTATAACTCAGAAATATTTCTTCTTTGAAATACTACTTCTACTCTAAAAACTGCTTGAAGTACTTTCTTTATCTAAAATTTAGAAGAGGGAACTTTCAAATTGTGACGAATTCTGACTTGGAAGAGGGATTTTTTAAATTCCTTTCTTCTAAATCCGAATTATAATTCTTAAAAAAAAAAATATATATAATTGACATAATATGATTATGATAATTGACAACATAATTGATTCTAAATTGACAAAAATTATTAAAACAATAAAAACTTGAATTTTGCTACGATCAGGAGTAAATTCCCGGGTTTTTAATTAAATTCCCGGCCATTTCTCGGTCCAATCGCCACCCTGTAAATGCATTTTTTATTATTAGTATTATTATTGTTAAAACATTTTATGAGAAAATGAATTTAATTGATTCCTGTATTCAACTTATGAGTTATTATCATCTGATGCTACAGTATCTTGTAATCTACTTTACTTGCAAGTTTAAAAAAAATTCTGTGATAAGATTGAAATTAAAGATCACGAAGAGTCGGCTTTTTTTCTCAGTAGAGTATTATAGTGACTTTTATAAGTGTGATAATTATCACTTTCCGGAGACTTGGTTTAATTTGTGATTGTAGATTACAGAAGTAAACTTTAACAATGGCAGGAAGTTTTGTCTTACTAAGAAAATACAGCTATTTTTTTATCTATAAATTAATTAAAAATATAAAACAACAGTTTTTACAATAAATGTTCTTTGGGATAATTAAATTATAGACGGAAAAATAAAATATTTATTTTTTGAATCATGATTCAGTTGACTCAATGGAATGTTTGTCAGCGGGGAAATTTTTGTAGGTCATTGAAGATTAGTCGAAAAACTGTATCTATTTTACCGTTCTAAAATATGTATGTTATGAAAAACAGTCGGAATTTCTTTTATCAAAATATTATTTGTTAGTTTATGCTGGCCTTACTTTCGAAATTAAATTTCCTGTAAAAAATTGAATTAAAAAACTAACGAATTATTAAAATAATTTAAAATGTATCTAAAAAAAGTATAATTCATAGAAAAACTAAAATTCGAAAAAAAGATTTAAAATACGCTTTTGACATTTGAAAAATGAATTACAACATAAGTAAAATCTTAATTTATTCTTGTTCGAATAAACAAAGTTTGATGTCAAAAAGTTAGCCAATTCCAAGAAAATTGACCCAGAATTTTGAGATTAAAATTGCATGGGTTTTCAAAATCAGCTTTGTATAGCGATTGAAAATCGAGAAAAAATTTAATTTTTTACAAAAATAAAAAATTTATGATCCGAAAAAAATTATTCCGTTCCGAGAAAATCAAGGTTAAAGAATTCAATATCAGCCACTAAACTTAAAGAAATTGGCAAAGAAACAATTTAAGGTAGTCGTCGTGCCAAAAATCATCTCTTTGAGAAAAATAGATTTTCTCTGATTTTAAGAATAAAAATAATATTACTGATGACGTAAGTTCAAATAAAAAACATTTTTAATGACAAAATTTTGATATTTACAAAAAACATTTATTTTAATAATTATTTTTGTACTTTAATTTTTTCTTACTATAGGTTCTTACCAATTTTTGAAAAATTGTTGAATTTTAATAAATGATGGCTTTTTTCGGGAAAAACATTTTCTACAAGTTTACTGTTTCTAATTTTGAAAGTAAATTTTTTTAATGACTAAATTGGGTTTAAAAAAGGTTTAAAAAGAACCGTTTTTAAACAAATAACAAATAAATAATATATAAATAAATAAATATTTACTTATTTTCAAAACTGTTAGCAGTAAATTAAACATTTTTTACAAAAATTGGTAAGAAGCGACAAAAGAAAAAATTCAATTACGAAAAATATTGTTCTAATAATTATTTTTCGTAAGTTTTAGACATTTTTCATGATAAATAATGTTTTTTTTTATAAGACATGACTGATAATGTAATTACAATTCTTAAAATCATGGAAAATTTTTTTTCCCACAAAAACTGATTTTTGGCACGACAAATTTGAAAGACACTAAACTTAAAGACATTGAGTTTTTATTTTTAAAAAAATTTGAATTTAAAAATCAACGCAAATTGATTTAAATTTTCAAATGACAATTCTCTTAAAGTCCAAGAATTTAGAATCATCAAATTTAATGAATTTTCAATTTGGAAGTCAAATTCAAAAGCCACTAAATTTAAAGACATTGACAAAGAAACAATTAGAGTGTAAGATTGTTCTATTTTTTTTAAATCGAATTAAAAATTCTTCTGTATTTGTAACAAAAATTAGGCGTTTTTAAATAAAAAAAGTGAAACATTATAGAAATTATAGAATAAAATATTATAAAACGTCTTCGAATTTAAATAATAAAACTCGAACATTTTTTTATTGTCTAAACTTAAAACACTAAATTTAAAAACAGTGCGTTTTCAATTTGAAAAGTAAAATCTGAAATTAAAAATCAAAAATCAACGAAAAAATTGGAAGAATTTATATTTTGAAAAGTCCACGAATTTAGAAACTGCAAACTTGAGTTTTCAATTTGAAAGTCAAACTTAAAAGATAAAAAAGCCACTAGACTCTAAAATTACGACTTTAAGATTTTTATACTCTTTTAAAAAGTCAAATTTAGAAGGCTACTTTTTTGTATTTGTATTTTAAACGAAAATTAGAAGTATTTAAATGTAAAAAGTAAAATTTGAATTTAAAAATCAACGCAAATTGGAAGTTTTTAAATATTAAAAGTGAAATCTGAATTCAAAAATCAACGCAAATGAGACATATTTAAACTTTGAAAAGCCCAAGAATTCAGAATGATCAAATTTAAGGAGTTTTCAAATTGAAAGTAAAATTCAAAAATTACTAAACTTAAATTTATCATTTTTCTATTTTTTTTTAAAGTCAAATTTAAATGGCTTTTTTACATGCAACGAAGATTAGAAGTTTTTAAATTTTAAATTTCTAAATTTAAATATCAACGCAAATTGGAAGTACTTAAATTTTTAAATGCCAATTCTCTAAAAGCCCAAGAATTTAGAGTCGTCAAATTTAACGAGTTTTAAAATTGAAAGGCAAATTCAGAAGCCACTAAATTTAAATGAAAGATTTTTCTACTTTTTTAAAAGTCAAATTTAAAATGTTTCTGCATTTGTAACGAAGATTAAAATTTTTTAAATTTAAAAAGTAAGATCTGAATTTAAAAATCCACGTAAATTGGAAGTAATTGAATACTCAAATGACAATTCTTTAAAAGCCGAAGATTTTAAAATCGTCAAATTTAACGAGTCTTCTATTTGAAAGTTAAATAAGTCATGAAACTTGATGACATTGATAAATAAATAATTTAGGTTTGAGAATGTTCTATTTTTTTAAAAGTCAAATTTAAAAGGTTTTTATTTATTTATCATTTGTAATGAATATTATAAGTTCTAAAATTTAAAAAGTTAAAATTGGATGTATTTAAATTTTCAAATGACAATTCTTTAAAAGCCAAAGAATTTAGAATCGTAAAATGCAACGAGTTTCCAATTTGAAAGTCAAATTCAAAAGCCACGAAACTTAAAGACATTGACAAAGAAACAATTAGAGTTTAAGATTTTTATTTGTTTAAGTCAAATTTAAAAGGCTTCTGTAGTTATACTGAAGTTCAGAAGTTTTTAAATTTTCAAATAAAAATTATTAAAAAGCCAAAGAATTTAGAATCGTCAAATTTAATGAGTTTTAAATTTGAAAGTCAAATTCAAAAGCCACTAACTGTAAAGACAATGACAAAGAAACAATTTAATTTTTATAGATTTAAAAACTTTAATTTAAAGGGCTTCTGTATTTTTAACGAAGATTAAAATTTTTTTAATTTATAAAGCAAAATCGGGTATCAACGTAAATTGGAAGTATTTACATTTTTTAATGATAACTCTTTAAAAACCCAAGAATTATTATGAATTGTTAAATTTAAAATGAGATTCCAATTTGAAAGTCAAATTCAAAAGCTACTAACTTTAAAGACAATGACAAAGAAACAATTTAATTTTTATAGATTTAAAAACTTTAATTTAAAGGGCTTCTGTATTTTTAATGAAGATTAGAAGTTTTTAAATTTAAAAATCAATATAAATTGGAAGTATTTAAATTTTTTAATGGCAATACTTTGAAAGCCAAAAAAATTCCAAATTTTACGAAATTCCAATTTGAAAGTACAATATTCAAAAGCCACTGAATGTAATCTGAATGTAAAAAGCAACATAAAGTGAAAGCATTTAAATTTACAAATTCAAAATCTACTAGACTTAATTTTAAGATTTTTTCTATTTGTTAAAAGTCAAATTTAAATAGGCTTCTATATTTGTAAAGATGAAGAGAAGTTTAAAAATTTAAAGACATTGACAAAGAAAACAATTTAAGTTTAAGATTTTTCTATTTTCTAAACTCTAAAGTCAAATTTAAAAGATTTTTAAGAGGTAATTTAAAAGTATTTGTAACGAAAATGAAAACATTTTTAATTAAAAAGTGAAATTTGAGTTTAAAAATCAACATAAATTGGAAGTATTTAAATTTTCAAATGACATTTCTTTGAAAGTCCAAGAATTTAGAATCGTCAAATCCTTTTTTTTTACATCAAATCATGAAATAACCGTTTTTTATACATAAAAAATGAGCCATTTCATTTTTTATTGGCCAATTATTTTTAAATAAAGCAGAACCATAAATAAACAAATTCTTCATTTTTTGCGAATATAAGTCGTCTTTGAAACCCTTGAAATCTTTGTGAATTCGTTGAAATCTCTTGAAGAACTTAAAACCTTTGTGAAATTTTGAAATTTCTGCGAATCTTTTTATATTTTTCTAAAATATTTGAAATCCTAAATCTTTATGAAAATTTTGGAAATTTTTATGAAATCTTTCGGTTCATTTGAAATCATCTCAAATTTGTTGAAACCTTTTGAAATAGTTTAACATCTTTGAAATATTTGTGAAATCTTTCGTATTCGTTTGAAATCATTGAAATATTTAAAATCAAATTTTTCAAATTTTTGGAATTCTTGTATCTTTTGAAATCTTTATGAAATTTTTAATGAAATCTTTGAAATCCTTGGTATTCATTTGAAATCATTAAAATATTTTTAATCCGTGTAAAATCTTTTGAAACCTTAGAAATCTGGTTTACTATACCCTTTTTAAACTCTTTTGAAAATTTTCAAATCTTTAGAAACGTTCGAAATCTTTGAAATCTGGTGCATAAGCGTTTTTCAAATCTTTGAAATCTTTGCAATCGTTATGAAATGTTCGAAATTTTTGTAAAATCTTTGTCAAATCTTTTTGAAATTTTTCTTACATCTTTGTTTGTGGAATCTTGTTTATTCGTTGAAATAATTTAATTATTTAAAATCTTAGTGAAATCTTTTCAAATCTTCTAACACGTTTTGAAACCTTTTGAAATCGTTTCAAATATTCCAAATGTTTTCAAATTTTTGAAATCTGGTCTTCTGTACCATTTTTGAAATCTTTTTTAAATATTTGTGAAACCTTTTGTATTCATTTGAAATCATTACAATATTTTTAATCTGTGTAAAATCTTTTGAAACCTTAGAAATCTGGTTTACTGTACCCTTTTTAAAATATTTAAAATCTTTTGAAACTTTTTAAATCTTTGGAAATGTTCAAAATCTTTGTGAAATCTTTTGAAATTTTTCTTGAATTTTTGTTTGTGAAATCTTTTTTTTCGTTGAAATCATTGAATTATTATTTGAAACCTTAGTGAAATCTGTTCAAATTTTCTAAAATGTTTTGAACCTCTCGAAATCTTCAAAATGTTTTAAAATATTTGAAATCTGTTGTACTGCACCTTTTTTCAATCTTTGAAATTATTTAAATCTTTTGAAAGTTTTAAAAGCTTTGTGAAATTGTTGTGAAATATTTGAAATCTGGTGTACACGCCTTTTTTAAATCTTTGAAATCCGTGAAATCTTTGTAAAATGTTCAAAGTCCTTTTAAATATTTTAAAATCTTTGAAATATTTGTGAAATCTTGTTTATTCATTTGAAGTCATTCAAATATTTATAATCTGTGTAAAATCTTTTGAAACCTTAGAAATCCGGTTTACTATACCGTTTTTAAAATCTTTAAAATCCTTTGCAAGTTTTAAAATCTTTGGAAATGTTCGAAATATTTGTGAAATATTTGAAATTTTTTTCAAAGCTTTTGAAATATATGTGAAATCTTTTCAAATCTTCCAAAATGTTTTGAAACCTTTTGAAAAGTTTTAAAATCTTTGGAAACGTTCGCAATATTTGTGAAATCTGGTGTACACGCCTTTTTCAAATTTTTGAAATCCTTGAAATCTTTATGAAAGGTTCGAAATCCTTGGGAAATTTTTGAAGTCGTTCTCAAATCTTTTGAAATATTTGTGAAATTTTTCTTAAATCTTTGCCTGTGAAATCTTTTTTATTCATTGAAATCATTGAATTATTTGAAATCTTTTTAAATCTTCAAATATGTTTTGAAACCTCTTGAAATCGTTTTAAAATTTTTTGAAATTCTTGTATTCATTTGAAATCTTTATGCAATTTTCATGATATCTTTGAAAAATTTGTGAAATCTTTTGTTTCCATTTGAAATTATTAAAATATTTTTAATTTGTGTAAAATCTTTTGAAATCTTAGAAATCCGGTTTACTATAACCTTTTTAAAACCTTTAGAAATTTTTAAAATCTTTGGAAATGTTCGAAATCTTTGTGAAATCTGGTGTACACGCCTTTTTCAAAATTTTGAAATCCTTGCAATCTTTATGAAAGGTTCGAAATTTTTGTGAAATCTTTGTCAAATATTTGTCTGTGAAATCTTTTTTATTCATTGAAATCATTGAATTATTTGAAATCTTTTTAAATCTTCAAATATGTTTTGAAATCTCTTGAAATCGTTTAAAAATTTTTTGAACTTCTTGTATTCATTTGAAATCTTTATGAAATTTTCATGATATCTTTGAAATATTTGTGAAATGTTTAAAGTCTTTTAAATATTTTAAAATCTTTGAAATATTTGTGAAATCTTTTGTTTCCATTTGAAATCATTAAAATATTTTTAATTTGTGTAAAATCTTTTGAAATCTTAGAAATCCGGTTTACTATACCATTTTTAAAATCTTTAAAATCCTTTGCAAGTTTTAAAATCTTTGGAAATGTTCGAAATATTTGTGAAATATTTGAAATCTTTTTCAAAGCTTTTGAAATATATGTGAAATTTTTCTTAAATGTTTGTTTGTGAAATTTTTTTATTCGTTGAAATCATTGAATTATTTGAAATCTTAGTTAAATCTTTTTAAATCTTCCAACATTTTTTGAAACCTTTTGAAATCGTTTCAAATTTTTGAAAATCCTTTAAATATGGTGTACTGTACCCTTTTTGTAATCTTTGAAATTCTTGTATTCATTTGAAATCTTTATGAAGTTTTTATGAAATCTTTGAAATATTTGTGAAATCTTTTGTTTACATTTGAAATCATTAAAATGTTTTTAATTTGTGTAAAATCTTTTGAAATCTTAGAAATCTGGTTTACTATAACCTTTTTAAAATCTTTCGAAACGTTCGAAATCTTTGTGAATTCTGGTGTACACGCCTTTATCAAATTTTTGAAATCCTTGCAATCTTTGTGAAAGTTTCGAAATCTTTGGGAAATTTTTGTGAAATCTTTTAAATCTTTGTCAAATCATTTGAAATATTTGTGAAATTTTTCTGAAATCATTGGCTGTGAAATCTTTTTTATTCATTGAAATCATTGAATTATTTGAAATCTTAGTGAAATCTTTTTAAAATCTTCTAATATTTTTTGAAACCTCTTGAAATCGTTTCAAAATTTTTGGAAATTCTTGTATTGATTTGAAATCTTTATGCAATTTTTATGAAATCTTTGAAATATTCGTGAAATCTTTTGTATTCAGTTGAAATACTTTAAATCTTTTGAAAATTTTAAAAGCTTTGTGAAATATTTTAAATGTGGTGTACATGCTTTTTTTGACTCTTCGAAATCCGTGAAATATTTAAAGTCTTTTAAATATTTAAAAATTTTTTAAATCTTTTGTTTCCATTTGAAATCATTATAATATTTTTAATTTGTGTAAAATCTTTTGACATCTTAGAAATCTGGTTTACTATAACCTTTTTAAAATCTTTTGAAAGTTTTAAAATCTTTGGAAACGTTCGAAACATTTGTGAATTCTGATGTACACGCCTTTTTCAAATTTTTGAAATCCTTGCAATCTTTATGAAAGGTTCGAAATCCTTGGGAAATTTTTGAAATCGTTCTCAAATCTTTTGAAATATTTGTGAAATTTTTCTTAAATCTTTGTCTGTGAAATCTTTTTTATTCATTGAAATCATTGAATTATTTGAAATCTTTTTAAATCTTCAAATATGTTTTGAAACCTCCTGAAATCGTTTAAATTTTTTTTGAAATTCTTGTTTTCATTTGAAATCTTTATGCAATTTTCATGATATCTTTGAAATATTTGTGAAATGTTTAAAGTCTTTAAATATTTTAAAATCTTTGAAATATTTGTGAAATCTTTTGTTTCCATTTGAAATTATTAAAATATTTTTAATTTGTGTAAAATCTTTTGAAATCTTAGTTATCTATTTTACTATAACCTTTTTAAAATCTTTTGAAAGTTTTAAAATCTTTGGAAACGTTCGAAATCTTTGTGAAATCTGGTGTACACGCCTTTTTCAAAATTTTGAAATCGTTGTCAAATCTTTTGAAATTTTTCTTAAATATTTGTCTGTGAAATCTGTTTTATTCATTGAAATCATTGAATTATTTGAAATCTTAGTGAAATATTTTCAAATATTCTGATATGTTTTGAAACCTCGTGAAATCGTTTCAAAACTTTTTGAAATCTTTGAAATTTAATTTTAGGTTTAATATTTTTCTATTGTTTTAAAAGTCAAATTCAAAAGGCTTCTGTAGTTTTTACGAAAATTAGAATAATAATTTTTTAACGCCCAAAAATTTAGAATCGTCAAATTTAACGAGTTTTCAATTTGAAAGTCTAATTCAAAAACCACTAAACTTAAAGACATTGACAAAGAAACAATTTAACTGGAAGGTTTTCTATTTTCTGAAGTAAAACTTGAAAGGTTTTAAATCTTTGAAATCCGTGAAATCTTTGTAAATTTTTCAAAATCTTTCTGAATATTTAAAAAATTTTGAAACCTTTTGAAATCTTTAGTAATGTTTTGTAATCTGGTGTATTAATTCTAATTCTGAAACTGAATCATCGAAATTTTCAACTAATTTTGTTTACAATTTGTAAGTTGAATATCACAAAAAAAACTTTAACATTCTATATTAACGGAGACGAAATAAAAAACTTATAGAATCATTCACAATATTAAAGTCTTTTCATTGCAATCTATAAAATAATTGGTAAAATCTACAGAAAAAATGCCTAGAAATCTCTTTATTAATTCTGTAATGAGTAAAAGATAAATTATATCTTGATAAATAAAAAACTTTTCAGTAGGTTCAAGTGAAAAATTGTGTTCTGGTGAAAAACTCGAGATTTCCAGGTTTTCAAGTTCGCTGGACACTGCAAATGTAAGCAAAAATTGAGGAAAACTCTAAACTAAACTGTACTCCGAAAATTGGGGAAATACATTTCCAAAAATTAATTCCTGCTCCAATTTATAATTCACATATCAAATCAATAAACTCGGCTCCAATACAAAATTTAAGATTAAAACAAAAAATTACTTAAATTAAAAAATTAAATTCACAAAATGAACTAGGTAAAAATTCATTGTGAAAACTGAATCCTCTTGAAATCGTTTCAAAATTTCAAAATTTTTGGAAATCCTTTAAATCTTTTAAAAGCTTTGTGAAATATTTGAAATTTGGTGTACACGCCTTTTTTTTAATCTTCGAAATTCGTGAAATCTTTGTAAAATATTTACTATAACCTTTTTAAAATCATTAAAATGTTTTGAAAGTTTAAATTTTTGTTGGAAATGTTCGAAATCTTTGTGAAATCTTTGAAATCTGGTGTACACGCCTTTTTCAAAATCCTTGCAATCTTTATGAAATGTTCGAAATCTTTGTGAAATTTTTGTCATATCTTTTAAAAAATATTTCTGAAATTTTTCTTAAATCTTTCTTTGTGAAATCTTTTTTATTCGTTGAAATCATTGAATTATTTGAAAGCTTAGTGAAATTGTTGTGAAATAATTGAAATCTTGTGTACACGCCTTTTTTAAATCTTTCAAATCCGTGAAATCTTTGTAAAATGTTCAAAGTCCTTTTAAATATTTTAAAATTTTCAAAATATTTGTGAAACCTTGTTTATTCGTTTAAAATCATTCAAATATTTATAATCTGTGTAAAATCTTTTGAAACCTTAGAAATCCGGTTTACTATACCATTTTTAAAATCTTTAAAATCCTTTGCAAGTTTTAAAATCTTTGGAAATGTTCGCAATATTTGTGAAATCTTTGTCAAAACTTTTGAAATATATGTGAAATTTTTCTTAAATCTTTGTTTATGAAATCTTTTTTATTTGTTGAAATTAGTGAATTATTTGAAACCTTAGTGAAATCTTTCGAAATCTTCCAAAATGTTTTGAAACCTTTTAAAATCGTTTCAAATTTTTGAAAATCTTTGAACTCTGGTGTACTGTACCCTTTTTGAAATCTTTGGAATTCTTGTATTCATTTGAAATCTTTATGCAATTTTTATGAAATCTTTGAAATCTTTTGGATTCATTTGAAATCCTTTAAATCTTTTGCAAGTTTTAAAAGCTTTGTGAAATTGTTGTGAAATATTTTTAATCTGGTGTACACGCCTTTTTGAATCTTCGAAATCCGTGAAATATTTTTTTGTAAAATGTTTAAAGTCCTTTAAATATTTTAAAATCTTTGAAATATTTGTGAAATCTTTTGCTTCCATTTGAAATCATTAAAATATTTTTAATTTGTGTAAAATCTTTTGAAATCTGGTTTACTATAACCTTTTTAAAATCTTTAAAATCTATTGAAAGTTTTAAAACTTTCGGAAACGTTCGAAATATTTGTGAAATCTGGTGTACACGCCTTTTTCAAATTTTTTAAATCTTTGCAATCTTTGCGAAAGGTTCGAAATCTTTGGAAAATTTTTCTTAAATCTTTGAAATCGTTGTCAAATCTTTTGAAATATTTGTGAAATTTTTCTTAAATCTTTGTCTGTGAAATCTTTTTTATTCATTGAAATCATTGAATTATTTGAAATCTTAGTGAAATCTTTTTAAATCTTCTAATATGTTTTGAAGCCTCTAGAAATCGTTTCAACATTTTGAAATTTATTGAAATTCTTGTATTCATTTGAAATCTTTATGCAATTTTTATATCTTTGAAATATTTGTGAAATCTTTTGTATTCATTTGAAATCCTTTAAAACTTTCAAGAAGTTTTAAAAGCTTTGTGAAATTGTTGTGAAATATTTTTAATCTGGTGTACACGCCTTTTTTGAATCTTCGAAATCCGTGAAATATTTGTAAAGTGTTTAAAGTCTTTTAAATATTTTACAATCTTTGAAATATTTGTGAAATATTTTGTTTCCATTTGAAATTATTAAAATATTGTTAATTTGTGTAAAATCTTTTGAAATCCGGTTTACTATAACCTTTTTAAAATCTTTGGAAACGTTCGAAATCTTTGTGAAGTCTGGTGTACACGCCTTTTTCAAAATTTTTGAAATCCTTGCAATATGAAAGGTTCGAAATTTTTGTCAAATCTTTGAAATCGTTGTCAAATCTTTTGAAATATTTGTGAAATTTTTCTTAAATCTTTGTCTGTGAAATTTTTTGTATTCATTGAAATCATTTAATTATTTGAAATCTTAGTGAAATTTTTTCAAAATTTCAAAATTTTTTGAAATATTTGAAATTCTTGTATTCATTTGAAATCTTTGAAATATTTGTGAAATCTTTTGGATTCATTTGAAATCCTTTAAATCTTTTGAAAGTTTAAAAAGTTTTGTGAAGTTGTCGTGAAATATTTTTAATCTGGTGTACATGCCTTTTTTGAATCTTCGAAATCCGTGAAATATTTGTAAAATGTTTATAGTCTTATAAAGCTTTGAAATATTTGTGAAATCTTTTTTTTTTCGATTTGAAATCATTAAAATATTTTTAATTTGTGTAAAATCTTTTGAAATCTTAGAAATCCGGTTTACTATAACCTTTTTAAAATCGTTGGAAACGTTCGAAATCTTTGTGAAATCTGATGTACACGCCTTTTTCAAAATTTTTAAATCCTTGGAATCTTTATGAAAGGTTCGAAATCTTTGGGAAATTTTTGTGAAATCTTCGAAATCGTTGTCAAAGCTTTTGAAATATTTGTTAAATTTTTCTGAAATCTTTGTTATTCATTGAAATCATTGAATTATTTGAAAACTTAGTGAAATCTTTTTAAATCTTCTAATATGTTTTGAAACCTCTTCAAATCGTTTCAAAATTTTGAAACTTTTTTAAATCTTTGAAATTTAATTTTAGGTTTAATATTTTTCTATTGTTTTAAAAGTCAAATTCAAAAGGCTTCTGTAGTTGTTACGAAAATTAGAATAATAATTTTTTAACACCCAAGAATTTAGAATCGTCAAATTTAGCGAGTTTTCAATCTGAAAGTCTAATTCAAAAGCCACTAAACTTAAAGACATTGACAAAGAAACAATTTAAGTTGAAGATTTTTCTAATTTTTTTAAAGTATAATTTTTTTAAATCCTTTAAATCGTTTGAAAGTTTGAAAAGGTTTGTGAAATATTTGAAATCTGGTGTACAGGCCTTTTTTAAACCTTTGAAATCCATTAAATCTGTGTAAAATGTTCAAAATCCTTCTAAAGATTTAAAAATATTTGGAATATTTTGAAACCTTTAGTAATGTTTTGTAATCTGGTGTATTAATTCTAATTCTGAAACTGAATCATCGAAATTTTCAACTAATCTATATTATCGGAGACGAAATTAAAAACTTATAGAATTATTCACAATATTAAAGTCGGTTCATTGCAATCTATAAAATAATTGGTAAAATCTACAAAAAAATGCCTAGAAATCTCTTTATTAATTCTGTAACGAGTAAAAGATAAATTATATCTTGATAAATAAAAAACTTTTCAGTAGGTTCAAGTGAAAAACTCGAGATTTCCAGGTTTTCAAGTTCGCTGGACACTCTGCAAATGTAAGCAAAAATTCAGAAAAACTTTAAGCTAAACTTTACTCCGAAAATTGGGAAAATACATTTCCAAAAATTAATTCCTGCTCCAATTTATAATTCACATATCAAATCAATAAACACGGCTCCAATATAAATCTAGGATCACAAAAAAAATAATTAAACTAAGTAAAAATTCATTTTGAAAAGTGAATCCTCGAGATCATTGACACCTGACATCTGTTGAAAAACTTGAATGGCAATTCAAACCCCCCAAGAGCCACTTTCACCACAACAAAGAATCAAAACAAAAAAAGAAGTGTAATATATAAGAGGCGAACACACCATGAGAAGAGAAGCATGTAACAAAGAGTATAGAAAACCGATAATCACCTGTTTGAGGTGAGCCTGACAGGAGGTGCAGGGGGTTTGTCTTCGTCGTCCGACATGACGCCGCTCCTGATCCCGTACCCGGGTTGCTGGTCTGCCCTCCGTCGCTGCGTTGCTACTGATTTACTTAGGCACTCGATTAATCCAAACGCCTCTTACAGCGTCGTATCTAATTATCTACCGTAACCTAAGATGTATCCAAAACTTCGAAAATCCCCTTTTTTCTCGCGGGGCGGAGGTTTCAGTGGCACGTGTACCTCCCTAATAATTAGGATAGAATAATTCTACCGATGAATCACAACTTAGTCGAATCACAGCTCGCTTTTAATTTCTAAGCTGTGCTCTCGCACTCACGAATTCCTGCTTCCATCGGATCTCCAGGTTCAGCTCCAAGCTCTCTTCTCCGACGACCCGAGAATCCGGGACTCATTCAAGCACCTGGTGCACTCGGATTCTCTGTGCGACTTTTGGCAATTGGAATTGACAGAAGACATGAAGGAGGGGAGTTTAAAATGTAGTGATGGCAGTGAGAGGCCTCGGGGCAAATCTGAAATTTGGTGGAGGAGGGTAATGCCGGGTCAATGTCGCAGACGAGACGAGTCCGAGTCGGGACAGCCGGGCGCCTCGGGAGCGTGATTCACACACTGGTAGACACCCCGCCGCGGTAGCAGATCCACCTCTAAACACGAGTGCACTTGCTTCACTTTTTGCCTTTTTTTCACGACCGCGAAGCGATAAGGACGAAAATCCGATCTCGCGAGTGCGATTCTAGCGATGGGTCATTACAAATACCCGTTTTAATCCCCCTCGGAGAAGGGAGTCTCGGAAATATCGTTCGCACTTCACGTTCCCGTCCTGGAGACGACCCTCGTCGGCTGAATCACTACCCGTCGTCGCCGCGGTCCTGGAAAGTCTACACAAGCGCCGCCTACCTCGCGAGTCCCCCTCTTTTTTGACAATTTTTTATTCGGGATCTTTGGGATAGAGTCCCTTTTATATACCCACACCTACTGCAGCTACTGCGCTTGCCCGGCGCAGCGGTCCTCATAGGTCGCTTTTGGCGCGCAATTCAAACCGGGTATAATTAACCATTAATGAAATTGAAATAGATAATTAATATAAATTGCACATAAATATCAGAAATTTTTTCAGTTCCAAAGACTAACTTATATTTCACCGGTAAAAATATATATAGAAAATTTCAAAAATATTATAAATAAGTATTTTTAAATCTTTAAATAAACATTTTTCTTATTCAAAAACCTTTTTTATTGAAATATAAATTTATCTTTTCAATTCAACGAAAATATGCTATTATTAACGGAATAACCGCATTATTATTTTTTTCTAACCTTACATTACAAATTCTATAATTTCTGATATTAATGTGCAATTTATAATAATTATCTACTTTAATTTCAATCATTATTCATTATACCCGGTTTAAATCGCGCGCCAACAGCGACCAATGAGGACCGCTGCGCCGGGCAAGCGCAGCGGTCCTCATAGGTCGCTTTTGGCGCGCAATTCAAACCGGGTATAATTAAACATTATTGAAATTAAAATAGATAATACGGCTGCGAAGTACTATGGACGTATTCACTATGGGGGTAAATAATTTGTGCTCATTTTATGAGCATTTTGCTTCCTCATAAGTATCAAATAAATTTGCTTCCTCGTAGAGGGAGGTTTTCCCTAACAAAAGAAAAAAATGGAAACTTAGAATATTCTTCAAGCTTATGTTTCTGTCTGTCCTAAAATGCTATTTTCAGAAAATCAGAGGGCGTACCAAAATGTCAATTCATGTGTTCTGTTACAATGAACAACATTTCACCTACGGTAGTTTTATATTTCAAATTGAAACCTCATAGAAACAATGTAACTTTTCTTAAAACTTACTGAGTAGCTATTGATTATTCAATAATAGTCTTCGAAAGTTCGTCAAAAGATCAATCCACGCGTCTCGAAGACGCAAACAATTACATCAAATGCGGTACTGTTATATTTCCAATATAAAAAAATCCTTTAATAAAAAAAGGAAACTAATTTAGTTGAAAATGTTAAAAACGATATTGATAGGTTATGGTAGATCATGAAAAGTTCTTAATTTTGGCAATCGATGCGTCTCGCATACGCGAACAAATATATCATATACATTATAGTTGTATTCCCAACCACAAACATTTTTTTTAAACTTCATAAATCAGTCATGGTCGGTCATAAAAGGTTCACCAATAGGTCAATTGATGCGTCTCAAGGACGCGAACAAATACTCTACATGTAATATTGTCGTATTTTGAATATCAAAAAAGTTTTTTTTATATCAAGAGAATAAACCAGTTTTTGAAACTTCATAAGTCGGTACTGGAGGGTCATAAAAGGTTCATCAATAGGTCAATCGATGCATCTCTAGGACGCGAACAAATGCTCTTCATGTAATATTGTCGTATTTTGAATATCAAAATAGTTTTTCTAATATAAACAGAATAAACCATTCTTTGAAACTTCATAAATCGGTACTGGTGGGTCATAAAAGGTTCATCAATAGGTCAATCGATGCGTCTCAATGGCGCGAACAAATACGCCAGATATCGTATTGTTGTATTTTGAATATCAAAAAAGTTTTTTTTGTATAAACAAAATAAACCATTTTTTGAAACTTCATAAATGGGTACTGGTTGGTCATAAAAGGTTCATCAATAGGTCAATCGATGCGTCTCAAGGACGCGAACAAATACGCCAGATATCGTATCGTTGTATTTTGAATATCAAAAAAGTTTTTTCAGTATAAACAGAATAAACCATTATTTTCAACTTCATACATCGGTACTGGTGGGTCATAAAAGGTTCATCAATAGGTCAATCGATGAGTCTCAAGGACGCGAACAAATACGGCAGATATCGTATCGTTGTATTTTGAATATCAAAAAAGTTTTCTTATATAAACAAGGTAACATTTTTCTTTTGAAATCTCTAAACGCAAAAAAATACTTCTAAATGGTCGATCTAGCTCAAAATCCTATCAGACCTGGATATCAATCGGACCTACACTTCATCCAAATTTCATGATCGTAGTTTGATGATCTTTTACTTTTCGAGATACGGTGAACAGAAGAAAGTTACACACACATACACACACACAAAATTTAAAAAAAATTTATTTTCGAGCTCCTGGGGTCGAATTGTATCAAAATGTCAAAAAAGTATATTTGAAAATTTAGGTAATTACAAACCTCCCTCTATGAGGAAGAAATTAATACAAATTGCACATAAATATCAGAAATGACGTAATTTGTGATTTAGGGTGAAAAAAAAAATAATGCGTATATTTTGTAATTGGGATCTGAAATCATGCCGTCACAGCGTCACGTGATAGGCAATATGGAGGCAACAACGGGGTCACTTTTCCTCCTTTTCCTCTAATACTTGCGATGTGAAGGGTTTTTAATTTATTTTGCAATTAATACGAAAAACTGGAAGTCAGTAACTGCAAAAATGATTAGAGTAGACATTTTAAGAAATAATAACGTACAAAAGAAGTGGCTTCCATCTAGTTTTTACGAAAAATACATTGGACACATATCCTTGAAAAGTGGATAATTTTCTATTTGTAAGTGCATTTTAGTATACTTTTCACATAAAAATACCTTAATTAAGTAGAAAGTGAGATTTTACTCAAAATAATATTAATGATGAGTGATATATGGAACATAACATAATTTTAGGTTATGTGTTCTATAATAACGACGATAATAATTCATCATTTGGATATAAATTGGGTACAAGGACTTATTTTAAGTTGTTCCTCACATGTGTTATTATATTAAAGTAAAAGAAAATAGTAGCATCCAGTTCGAAAATCATTATTTTTTAATTAATTCATTCAAAACCCTTTTTTAATGAAATATAAATTTATCCTTTGAATTCAAAGGAAATATGCCATTATTAACAAAATATACGCACTAGTATTTTTTTCTAACCTTACATCACAAATTACGTAATTCCTGATATTAATGTGCAATTTACAATAATTATTTACTTTAATTTCAATAATTGTTAATTATACCAGGTTTAAATCACGCGCCAACAGCGACCAATGAGAGTAGCTGCGCCGGGCAAGCACAGTAGCTCAACATGTCAAAGTTGGGATCACTCGATGGCCCGCTGCTCTATGAGGTTCATTCTGCAAAACTAATCGTAGGTGGCAGCACCGAGCCGAGTACTAGACCCTCTGTCGATGAGATACGAATTTCAACAAAAGAAATTTTGTTAATAAGTATAAAGTGCCATTTATACCTTGTAAACATAACAAAATATATTTTTCAAACTTTTGTATCAATATTTATCATACAGAATTCGTAAAAGGTTGATAAATACTTTCCTGACTGTCACATGCAAAGTGAGGTTAGGCTTACTATAGTTCACCATATATTCAATTGTATGTATAATTTCCACTAAAAGTATAAAATACCTTCGCATGTAAGCATTAAACATATATTTAAAGATTATTTACCCTCATATATTTAATTATAAGCAACCGTAAAACTAGCACCATATTTTTTCGTCTCTCACCGACAGAGGGTCTAGTACTCGGCTCGGTGCTGCCACCTACGATTAGTTTTGCAGAATGAACCTCATTGCGCTTGCGACTCATAAGGCGCGTCATTGGTTGCCGTTCGCACGCTTATTTAAAATGTTGAATAATACAATTTTTGTATTTATTATTATTGATTAAAAAGTATGTTATTTATTGTAATCTTTTTTCATTTTGTTAATTATTATTACTAATTTTTGCTTTAAAAATTGTGTATATCAATTAAAATGGATACAAAAATTTGAGTACAGGTACAATTAAAAAAAAAAATTTAACATTTATTTATCGAGAAATTGTAATTCAAGTGTTATAAAAGTTAAATATTAAATAAAAACTCAGTCGAATTTATGGGACGACTGAAAAATCCCGAAAAATAAAATTCATGACGCTGTAAAATTCCCGAATAACAAACTTTTTGTATAATAAAATTCCCAAATTGGAAAATCCCGAACAATAAAATTCCAGAAAAAGTTTAAAAAACCGAATTGGGAAATTTTCGAATGATAAAATTCCTGAACATAAATAATTTAAAAAAATTTTGTTCATAAATATTATTCATTTATTAAAAATACAATAATCAAATATTTTTATGAAAAAAAATTATTTAAAAATTTTTCATTCCGAAAAATATATTTTTCAACTATTGTTATTTTAAATTTAAAAAATACTTTTAGAAACTTCAAATATTAAAAAAATATATCTTTTTTATACAAATATTTGATTAAGGTATTTTTTAATAAATAATATTCATTAAAATTTGTTGAATTATTTAATTTCGGGAATTTTATGTTTTGGTATTTTTCTGATTCGAATATTTTATAATTCGGCAATTTTCTATTAGGAATTTTTTCATTCGGGAAGTTTCGAATTCGGTAATATGTATAATACACTGTCTGGAATTTTATTTTCTGAGAATTTCCCAATTCGGTAATATTATAAACTGTTCGAGAATGTTATTATCCCGGAATTTTGTTATCCGGGAATTTTATTATTTGGAAATTTTATTATTCGGGAATTTTCCAATTCGGTAATTTCACAGTGTCCGGAATTTTATTTTTTGGAATTATTCAGTCTACCCGTAATCAAATTTGCTTATCCATTTTTATTAATATACCAAATTTTAAATGCAAAAATTAGTAACAATACTTAAAAAATAAAGAAAGATTACGTTAAATAACCTGATATTTTCACTTTACTGAATATTCATTTTATTTTTTAACCTATTGCTCAGAATACATTAAAAACCATACACGTACCACTTGAGAATGTAAAAATATAATTATTTTTAATTATTAATAATGAATACAAACATTGTATTTTATAACATTTCAAATAAGCGTGCGAACGGCAACCAATGACACGCCTTATACATCGCATGCGCGATAGTGCAAAGAGCCATTGTTGGGAGCACTAGAGGGATCTGTTCAGTAGGTGAGTTTAGCAGCCGCTAGGTAGCGCCAGCTGTTTTAGCAAAGTACCGCGAAAATTCAAATTTGATAAATGAAAAATGTCTTTTTTTATACAAATTAATAATAAAAGTTTATAGTTTATCTATAAAATAAAGTAAGATTGTACTGAAAAACGTTTTAAAGTACAAATTCTCAAAATTTATATATATTTTTTTAATAGCGAAAACAAAAAATGCCATATTTTTGCTTTAAAAATCCAACTGTTCCAAAGAAAAATCGCCTTTTTGGCTTGGAAATTTAACAATTTCGTTGACATTTTTTGTATCTTGACTGAAAAATCTTTTTGGTAGAAATGCAACCTTTTTGTTGAAAATTCTTCTTTTCTGGTTGAATTGAACTATTTTTTATTCAAAATTCAAATCTTCTTTGATTTAAAATTCAACTATTTTCTTAAAAATTTATTTTATGGTTGGAAATTCTTCTCTTTGATTGAAAATTGAACTATTTTGTTAAAAATGTCAGTTTTTTCGGTTAATAATTAATTTTTCTAACTGAAAAATTAACTATTTTATTTTTGGTTAAAAATTAATTACCTGGCTGAGAGATGAATTACTTTGTTCAAAATTCATTTGTTTGTTGAAGATTTATATCTATAATTGAAAACTTAAATATTTTCATGAAAATTAGTTTTTTAGTTGAAAAATAAACCATTTGGTTGAAAATTCATGTATTTTGTTGAAAATTCGTCTTTTTTGGTCGAATATTATTATTATTATTATTCTGTGGAAATGATAGCTAACTTACCGATTTTGTTTAAACCTTTTTTTTTTTAATTAATTTCTGTCAATTCAAAATTCGTCTTTTTGGTTACAAATTATTGACTTGAAAATTCATCTTCTTGGTTAAAAAATCATCTTTTAGGTTGCAAATTTATTTGTTTACTTAAAGATTTCCATATTTTGTTAGATTATCTTTTTTAGTTGAAACTTTGACTATTTGGTTGAAAATTCATGTACTTCGTTGGAAATTAGTCTTTATAGTAGAAAATTAATCTTCTTGGTTGAAAATACAACTATTCGGTGTAAAAAATAGAGAAAGTTATGAAAACACCGAATTTGATACGTTCTTTCAGTATACAATAATGTTATATTCGTGAAATTCAGATCTGAATTTCAAGTAAGAAAAACTGACTGGTAATTAATTATGAATAAGTTATAAACTTTTATTATTAATTTGTATATAAAAAAAATTCATTTATTAAATTTGAATTTTCGCGGAACTTTGACTAGAACAGTTAGCGCTACCTAGCGGCTCGTAAACTCCACTATTCAATAAGTGAGTTTAGTAGCCGCTAGGTAGCTCTAGCTGTTTTAGTCAAAGTTCCGCGAAAATTCAAATTTAATAAATGAAAATTTTCTTTTTTTATACAAATTAATGATAAAAGTTTATCGTTTGTTCACAAAAAATGTAAACGTATGAGTCATTTAGTTTTAGAAACTAATTTTATATTACTGGTTTAAAATCTAACTGTTCCATAGACATAGATATTTTTTTTCTTGCCTGAAAAATCTTTTCGGTGAAAATTGAAACTTTTTGTTGAAAATTCTTCTTTTTTGTTAGAATTTAAATGTTTTTGAATGAAAATTCAAATCATTTTTGGGTAAAAATTCAACTACTTAGTTGGAAGTTAAAATACTTCGTTAAAACTCATTTTGTAGGTTGAAAATTCTTCTATTTGATTGAAAATTGAACTTTCTTGTCAAAAATTAATTTTTTTTTCAGTTGAAAATGAATTTATTTAACTGAAAAATGACCTATTCCACATTTGGTTAGAAATTTATCTTTTCTGTTTGGAAAATAAACTAATTTTTTGAAAATTCGTCCTTTTTGCTTGAATTCAACGGTTTTTAATTTAAAATCTTTTTTGGTTGAAATATCAATTATTGGTTAAGAGATGAACTATTTCGTTAAAAAATCATTTTATTGTTGAAGATTCATCTCTTTAGTTGAAAATGTAACTATGTTGGTGAAAAGTCGCTTTTTTGTTGGAAACTAATTAACTGAAAATTTACCTATTCCATTTTTGGTGGAAAATTTTTCTCTTTTAGTTGGGAAATCAACCATTTGATTAAGAATCCATTTCTTTTGGTGGAAAATTAATCTTATTGGTTCAACATTAATCTTTTTGGTTGAAAAATCATTTCTTTGATTGAAAATTTAACTATTTTTTTGAAAATTCATTTTTTTCGGCTTGAAAATTTATCTTTTTTAGTGGAAAGTACAACTATGTAGTTGAAAATTCATCCTTTTGGTAGAAAACTAATCTTCTTGTTAGAAAATTCGTCTATTTTTGTTCAAAATTTATTTCCTTGGTTGAAAATTGGTTTGTTTTGGTTCCAAATTTTAATCTTTTGTTGTAACTCCTTTTTTTTTCAAAATTTTTTTCCACAGAAAAATTTCATTTTTAGTTGAAAATTTATGTTTTTAGTTGAAAATTCATGTATTTTGTTGAAAATTAGTATTCTTTGGGTTGAAAATTAAATTTTTCAACTGAATATTTTCTTCAATTCCATTATTTGGTTGATTATTTCTCAATCATTTCTTTTGTCGAAAATTAAAGTATTTTGTTGGAAAAATATTTTGTTGGTTGAAAATTAATTTTTTACACTCAACATGCAACTATATTATTTTTAGTTGAAAATTTAACTATTTTCTTGAAAATTCATTTTTTTTGTTGAAAATTAATTTTTTTGTTATTTGAAAAATTGTCTTTTAGGTAGAAAATTATTTTTTAGAAAATTCATATTATTGGTTGAAAATTGATTTGTTTGGTTGAAAATTTCAATATTTGGTTGAAAATTTGTCATTTTGGTAGAATATTATTATTTTTGTTTGTATATTAATTTCTTTGGTTGTAAATTTGATTATTATGTTGAGAATTAATTAATTTAGCTGAAGATGTAACTTTTTCATTTTTTGTTGAAAAGTTATCCCTTTTTAGTTGAAAATTTAATTATTTTATTTTATTTTTTTGAAAACTAATTTTTTTGTTAGTTGAAAAATTGTCTTTTAGGTGGAATTTTAATATTTTGTTGAAAATTCGTCTTTTTGGTAGAATATAAATATTTTTGTTTGTAAATTCATTTCTTTGGTTGGAAATTTGATTATTATGTTGAAAATTAATTAATTTAACTAAAGATTTAACTTTTTCATTTTTTGTTGAAAATTGATCCCTTTTCAGTTGAAAATTTATCTATTTTCTTGAAATGTTTTTTTTTTGTTGAAAATTAATTTTTTTGTTAGTTGAAAAATTGCCTTTTAGGTAGAAAATTATTTTTTAGAAAATTCATCTTTTTGGTTGAAAATTGATTTGTTTGGTTGAAAATTTTAATGTTTTGTTGAAAATTCGTCTTTTTGGAAGAATATTATTATTTTTGTTTGTAAATTCATTTCTTTGGTTGGAAATTTGATTATTATGTTCAAAATTAATTAATTTAACTGAAGATTTAACTTTTTCATTTTTTGTTGAAAATTAATTTTTTTGTTAGTTGAAAAATTTTCTTTTAGGTGGAAAATGATTTTTTAGAAAATTCATATTATTGGTTGAAAATTGATTTGTTTGGTTGAAAATTTTAATATTTTGTTGAAAATTCGTCTTTTTGGTAGAATATTATTATTTTTATTTGTAAATTCATTTCTTTGGTTAGAAATTTGATTATTATGTTAAAAATTAATTAATTTAACTGAAGATTTAACTTTTTCATTTTTTGTTGAAAATTCAAATTGGACAAATGAAAAATGTGTTTTTTCATACTAATTAATAATGAAAGTTTACAGTTTATTCATGAAACAAAGTAAAAGTGTAAGTAGTTCATTTTAAAAGAAAAAATGGAATAAGAAAATTTTACCTAAGTTGTTGAACCTTCAAGCCAAAAGACGAATTTTCTCTACGAAAATTGAATTTATAAACAAAAATTATGAATTCAGCGAAAAATTATTTTTTCACAAAACTCATGCATTTTTTCCCAACAAAAATGAAATTTTAAATCAAGAAAATTATTTTTTTTTTTACCAAAAAAGGAGAATTTTCAACTAAAAAAGAACAATTTTAAAAAGATGGAAAAGTTACATTTTCAGTTAAAAAATTAATTTTAAACAAAAAAAAAAAAAGACTTTTCTACTAAATAGTTCAATTTTTGACCAAAGACATAAGCCTTCAATCAAAAAAAAATTTTTTTAACAATGTAGTTTAACTTTTACCCAAGTAGTTGAATTTTCAATTTAAGAAGATTAATTTTCTACAAAATAGTTAAACTTTAAACCGAAGAGATGAATTTTCAAATAAAAATATAACTCTTCAAAAAAAAAAGAAGATTTCTTAGCAAAGTGATTCAACCAAATAATCTTTCAAATAAAATAGTTGAATACTCAAGCAAAGAAGAATAATTCTTAAACAAAAAGTTTCATTTTCATTAAAGAAAAATAAATTTCTACCAAAGCGGATGAATTTATAAATAAAAAAGATGAATTAATAAAAATAGTTGAATTTTTTGTTAAAAAAGATTTTAGTTGACTTTTCACGATTAAAATATGAATTTTTAACCAAGAGATAAGTTTTTACGAAAAAAATTGAATTTTTAATCCAAGAAGACGAATTTTCACCCAAAAAGGATGACTTTTTAACAAAATTGTTGAATTCTCTACCCAATAGTTGCATTTTTATCAAAAAAAAAGATGAAAATTCTCTTAAAACAGATACATTTTTATTTAAAAAGAAAACAAATTTTTTAAAAATAGTTGAATTTTCATCCGGAAAAGATTCCAGTTGACTTTTCAAGATCAAAATATGAATTTAAAAAAAAAAATAAGTTTCTACGAACAAAATTGAATTTTTCATCCAAAACGTCGAATTTTTAACCAAAAAGTATGATTGTTGAATTTTCAAACAGCAGTTGCATTGTCCAAGAAAAATGAAAAATCTACTGAAACAGGTGAATTTTTAAATCAAAAAGACAAATTTTCAAAAAAAGAGTTGAATTTTCATCCAAAAGGATTTCAGTAGACTTTTCTACAGAAAAATACAATTTTTAAACAAAAAGTAAATTTTCTAGAAAATAGTGGAATTTTTAACAAAACAGTTGCATTTTTGTTCAAGAAAGATGCAATATTTCTACTAAAAAAAGATGAACTTTTAAATTAAAAAGACAAATTTTCAGAAAAAATATTTTTCATCCAAAAAAGATTTCAGTTTACTTATCAAA
>CAKNYM010036682.1:5503-29544 GCA_932195095.1 Andricus curvator | reverse complement strand
CCCCCCGCAGAGCCCTGCTTGTAGATGGCGGGTCTACATATAATGGGATTCGACCTGGTGTTCCAAAGTCTCCGGTAAGACACCTCCTTTGTGACCCCGCCCTAGCCGCCTCTACTGAGCGGGCAGGCTGGGGTGCTCAAGGATTTGTTAACCCTGGTGACATTCAGCCCTTGACACGGCGATCACATCGTAGCTTGGGAGTATGAGAACTCGCGCCCTCGATATTCCAGAAGGCTTTGATATTACCCTCTGGAAGGGTCACTTCTTATTTTGCGACCCACTGACTAGAGTCAGTCAGTTTCTCAGAGTAGGCTACACCTCGCTATGCAGCCTCTCTGGTTCACTTATTGCTGATCTATACAGGCCGTTCTAAAAGTATGAAAACAGCAAAATATCTTGGAAGGGAACCATTTCAGAAGAATATGAACGACACAAAAGTTGTAGCATTTTTAAAGCTAAATCGAATGGTGATCTTGACCTTGACCTTCACGGTCATTTCAAGGTCAAATTGATTTTTTCAAATGGGAATCTCTATTTTCGATCAAAAACGCTACAACTCTTGCGTTGGACATCATCTTCAAAAATGCATGCCAGTCAAGTCATCCTGCTTTACGTTGCTTGAACTTGAACCTTACAGGGTCAAATTTTCGACTGGTCAAGGTCATATCTCGACGTAAACTTTTCAGGTCTCTCAGTCCGTACAGTCAAAAATAGGGGTACTTTTTTTTCAAAAAAAAATCAATTCGACCTTGAAATGACAGTGAAAGACATGGTCAAGGTCAAGGTCACCATTCGATCAGGCGTCAAGAATGCTACAACTTTTGGTTTGGTCATATTCTTCGAAAACGGTTCCCTTCCAAGATATTTTCCTGTTCCCATACTTTTAGAACACCCTGTATAACTGTAATAACTGTTCTCATGTAATAATTTTCATAAAATACAGCATGCACTTTTGTATGTTTCTTTACCTTATTCTATAACTAATTCTAGTATAGAAAATTCATTTATTCTTGCCTCCAAACAATGTAATTTATCAATGGCCTACTGGAATTTATTAAAGTACAGCCAATTTTATAAATATGTATTATACATATACGGGTAACTAAAAAGTCCCGGGACGGTTGGATATTTCCTCAGGTAAAATATTTTTTAAAAAAGTGAAGATCATTCCTGAAGTAAATATCAACGAGGAATTCAATGGTGACCTTAATTTTGACCTTGAAGTTGACTTTCATGGCTTTTTGAAGGTCAATTTTGCTTTTTTAAATGGAAACCCCTTTTTTTACATCTGTAATCGATAGAGCGGAAAATTCTACGTTCAGGTACGTGCCCAAGTCATAGGTCAATTGTAACGTTCAAGGTCAATTAGAGGTTATTTGAAATAAACAAAGTTTTCCAAGAGGTCAGTGCAATTCCTGAAGTATTTTTCAACGGGGAATTCAATGGTGACCTTCATTTTGACCTTGAAGTTGACCTTCATGGCTTTTTGAAGGTCAAATTTGTTTTTGTTTTTTTAATGGAAACCTCCTTTTTTCACATCTGCAATCGATAGAGCGAGAAATACTACGTTCAAGTACGTACCCAACTCATAGGTCAATTGTAACGTTCCAGGTCAGTTAAAAGTTATTTGAAATTAACAACGTTTTCCAAGAGGTCAGTGTAATTACTGAAGTAAATTTCAACGAGAAATTCATTGGTGAGCTCTGTTTTGATCTTGGCTACAGCGTTTTGAATATTTTAAAATCATATAGGAAATTTGTCATTAAAAGTTCCAGGATTTCTGGTGAAAGTTCTGTTCCTCCCCAAAGAGTTATATCGAAAAGTCCTATACCGTGTTTTCTATCTCCATACGAATATTACGAATCAAAAATAAATTTACGTATTGCGAGTACATGCTTACTATCTTTCGCTAAAAGATTATTATGGCGCAAGCTAAACTTTCGGAACGAGACAGGGTATCTGTATTAATGATGCGTGGTTGGGGAGATCGAGTTCGATCTTATGATCAAGTTGGTTCGCTTTTTAATCGCACTTTTCGTAATAGAGAAGGGTTAAATCCTGTCTCAAAATCAACACTTGAAAGAACTGTAAGGCGCTTTATGAATCATGGATCTATCAAGGACCTTCAGAGAACTGGTCGGCCAAAATCTGCAGGATCTGAGGAGATGCAGATGGACATAGCCCAAGCATTTGTTGAAAAGCCACACCTTAGTTTACGTCGAGCTAGTGATGAGCGTGACGTTGCTCCTGAGACAGTGCGAAATATTTTAAAAAGCATTAATTTCCATCCTCACAAAGTTCATCTGGTACAAGAGCTCAATGAAGACGATCCTGATCGTCGGGTTGAATTTTGTGAAATTATGATGGACAGAATTGATAGAGATCCTCTTTTCTTGTACAATACAGTATTTTCAGATTAAGCTACTTTCACTTTAAAAGGTGAAGTTAACAGGCAAAATTGTAGATATTGGTCCGACACAAATCCTGATTGGATGTTGGAAAGTCACACACAATATCCACAAAAGATTAATGTTTGGTTCGGTATCTTGAATGATACATTGATAGGCCCTTTCTTCATCGATGGTAATATCAATGCCCGTGCATATGAAGAGCTTCTCAGAAACCAAATTGTACCAAGAATAAGGGAGATTACAGGCGATAATTTTCAAAATATTTGGTTCCAGCAGGACGGAGCAGCGGCGCATTACGGTAGGGTGGTTCGAGCATATTTGGATACTCAGTTCCCTCATAGGTGGATTGGAAGAAGGGGTGAAATCGAGTGGCCTGCTAGATCTGCTGATCTGACGCCTCTCGACTATTTTCTTTGGGGTTATTTAAAGAGCAAAGTATACTCAACGCAACACCAAAGCTTAGACGAATTGCAGAATCGGATTCTGCAAGAGGCTACTTTGATTGATAGGGAGATGATTCGTAATGCTGTAACTCATTTTTACAATCGCATAGCTTTTTGTCAAGAAGCTCAAGGTTTTCAGTTCGAACATCTTCACTGAAGCGTGAGAGGCAAGGGGACTCATGCTAATCAAGCACCCCGAAACGTGAGACGCAAGGGGACTCACGCTAATCAAGCACCCCAAAGGGAACAGAATGTACTACGTCCACGTCGTTGTTCCTGGGCAATGCTAAACGTAAACGTAAACTGCTTGGAAAAAACCTTGAAAAAACCTTGAAGATCAATACAGAGCTCACCAATAAATTTCTCGTTGAAATTTACTTCAGGAATTACACTGACCTCTTAGAAAACGTTGTTAATGTCGAATAACTTTTAACTGACCTGGAACGTTACAATTGACCTATGCCTTGGGTACGTACTTGAACGTAGTATTTCTCGCTCTATCGATTGCAGATGTGAAAAAAGGGGGTTTCCATTTAAAAAAAAAAACAAATTTGACCTTCGAAAAGCCATGTAGGTCAACTTCAAGTCTAAATGAAGGTGACCATTGAATTCCCCGTTGAAAAATACTTCAGGAATTGCACTGACTTCTTGGAAAAATTTGTTTATTTCAAATAACCTCTAATTGACCTTGAACGTTACAATTGACCTATGACTTGGGTACGTATCTGAACGTAGAATTTTCCGCTCTATCGATTGCAGATGTAAAAAAGGGTGTTTCTATTTAAAAAAACAAAGTTGACCTTCAAAAAGCCATGAAGGTCAACTTCAAGGTCAAAATGAAGGTCGTTAAATTTGGTTATTTTCATTAATTTATATCACATTTTCTTACGCAGAAATTTCATATCCATGGTATGTTTTCAACCATCGCATACGCGTGTTTGGCTCATTTTAGAGACAAATAAGCATTCTAAAGATCTTGAATTGTTCTTCATTCATATTATTGCTTACCTTATATTGTTCTAGATATTTATGTGATAGGTCGTTCTTCTCACAATATAATTTTATACGGCAGAAGTTATTATTTGGAAAGATGACGTTATACACAAATTCGGGTCTGCGTATGAACGAAAAACCAGGAATGGGAAACATAGCATAGCTTTGATGAAGGTTTCTGATGTTAGATATTGCCGATTACTGGTTAAATAATTTTCTGGAGAAATAACATTAGTTACTAAATTAGCAAGGGAAGAAGTAGGTAAGGTGTTAGGAATAATGAAAGATGGAAAGGCACCTGGCATAGATGAGATTCCAAATGAAGTATGGAAATATGGGGGGACAGAACTAAAGGAATGGGCATGGATAATGTGTAATAGAGTATGGAGAGGAGAAGGGTGGCCAGAGTTATGGAAAGAAGGAGTAGTGGTACCCATAGTAAAGAAAGGCAAAGGGGAGGAGGTTAAAGATTATAGGGGTGTAACGCTACTGCCAACATTGTATAAAGTATATGTAACTGTTTTGTCGGAGAGATTGAAGAAAGAAGTTGAGGAAAAAAAGATACAGCCACCGAATCAGACAGGGTTTAGAAAAGGAATGGGGGTTATGGACAACATATATGTTCTGAATTATCTGATAAATAAAAGGATTAAAAGGGAAAAAGGGACAATGATAGCAATATTCGTGGACTTAAAGGCAGCATTCGACTCATTGGACGGATTCGAGCTAGAAAAAGTTATGGTGAAAAGGGGCATACGAGAGGGCTTAATAAAGAGAGTATCGGAAATCTTCAGAGAGACAAAAAGCAGGGTAAAGGTAGGAGAGCAAGTAGGAGAAAGTTTCTGGTTAGTTAGAGGAGTAAGGCAAGGATGTCCTCTGAGTCCACTTTTATTCAATATCTTAATCTCAGACCTAGAAGAAGAAATGAAGAGAAAGGGATGGGGAGGAGTTAGGATGGGAGAAGAAAAGATATATACACTGGCATACGCGGACGATATAGTGTTGATGGCAGAGGATGAAGAAGGGATGACAGGCTTAATTACAGGATTGGAGAAATATTTAGATGGGAAAAAATTGAATTTAAATGTAGAAAAGACAAAGATAATGAGGTTTAGAAAAGGAGGGGGAAGAAAGAAAGAATGGACTGGGAGATGGAAGGGAGTAAAGTTAGAAGAAGTAAAGGAGTTTAAATATTTGGGACATACCTTGCAAATGAATGGAGATCATAGAGTTCATATAAGAGAAAGGATAAAAAAAGCGGCAGGGGTAATGAAACAGATATGGGGAATAGGAAAAAGAAGGTTCAAGAAAGACTGGAGAAGGAGAATGTGGTTATTTGATACGCTGGTATGGCCGGTAATAGGTTACGGAGCGGAGATATGGGGATGGAAGGAAAGGAAAGAGATTGAAAGTTTACATGAATGGTATGTCAGGTGGACGCTAGGAGTAGACTGGAGGACGCCTGGATATATGGTGAGAGAAGAAGCACAGAGAGATAAATTAAGTACTAGAGCGGGTAAGAGAGCATGGCAATTTGTGATGAAGTTAAGGGAGGGGAGGGGAGGGGAGTTAGCGAAAAAGTGCTTGAAGGAGGTAGAAGAAAGGAGCGGGAGGGCAGTAGAACTAACAAGATGGGAAGAAGAAAGGAGGGAGTTTTTTAGTGCTAGAGATATAGGAGAGGGAAGTGGAGTAAGCTATGAAGAATTAGAGAGAAGGGACAGGGAAAGACAATTAATGGAAAGATGGGGAATGATTGAGGAATCAAAATATAATAAATGGTATAAGTTGATAAAAAAGGAAGGAGTACCAAAGTATTTAGAAAAGGGATGGGGAGAGAGACGATGGACCAGAATAGCAAGATTTAGATTGGGAAACGAGGTAAGGGAGGGAATGTATTGGGAAAAGGAAGAGAACAGAAAGTGCAGAATATGTGAATGGGAGGAGGAAACATGGGAGCATGTATGGGGCGGATGTAGGAGAGGAATGGAAGATAAAGGAAGCTGGCAAGAGAATGTGGTAAATATTCTAGGTGAGGATGGAATGGGTGAGGAGTGGATGAAGGAGTTGAAGGGGGCTAGAGGGGCGAATGAGAAAGAATGAAAGAATGGATATGGAAAAATGACAAAATGAGAATGAGATAGAAGAGAAGTGCAAGTGAAGGACAAAGGAAACGGAAGTCGCATAGATTAGAAGCGTAAAGGTCTGTAAGTAGTTACATGTAGATATTATGTAATAGTATAAGTAGATTAAGATGCGGATGCGCTCGCTCTCACTCGCTCACTCTCTCGCTTTCGATCGCTCGCTCACTCTTCCGACAGTAAATTGGCGCTAGATTAATATAGAAGTAAGGAGATAGATATAAGAGTTGATGTAAATTTTTGTAAATATTTGTAAATAGTAAGGATAAGATAATATAAAGTTTGTAGATGGTCTTGTAAGAAACGAAGGTCATGTAAACCCTTAGGGGACACATTATGAATAAAGAAGAACTAAATTAGCGTTGATTGTTCACAAGTTATTTATTACTATACGAAATTTGTTTTTTATATATCATTTCACAAAAATTAAAGTATAAGTGTAACACATATATTACTATCGATTGATATAACAACGTGGATTATTCATCCCACCATTCAAACTACAATACATAAAGCGGATGGTCTAGAAATATCAGAATAATTTTTTCTTCGAGTGACATTGTAACATTTTATGTCTCAATTTAATATTCTAATTCCAGCGGCTTTAGGGCGAGAGGGTGTTGAAATTTTAACAGATTTTTCCTGACGAACTGTGAAATAAACTTTTTCGAAAAATAGTATCAAGAAAGACAGAAACACGCTTCCACACAACATCGCCAAAAGTGATGCTATATCCAGGACAGTAACAGGCTCAAATTTTTGTTCTGTAGGTGTATTTATTGAAGGAATTTTGCTGCTGCTGAATTGAAGCTTCGACTCAATGCGCTTCAATATACCACTTTCGCTGAGTTTGGTGATGCTAAAAAAGTGATTATGGTATCTAAATAACGAAATTCAAACTGTCGATTTTGCATTAATATCATATATATATATTAGTGATAAAATAAGCTCCTTTCAATTATCTTTCTTCCTATAAACAAATTTTTTATGGCATAAAATTTATTAATTTTGTCATGAATATTCTGTGATTCGTTTTTATTTGCATTTGAGAGTGCATTGTATATTTTAAAAATTTAAATCTAATTTTTGAATTTGCATCATTTCTGTAATTTGGGAAACACAAATTTGCTAAAAATCATAGAATGCGAAAGTTGAAGATTGACAGTGCGAGTTGAATAGCGGCAGGGAATCCCCTGCTTTAGAATTTGGCGCAGTGGGGATTAATTAAAACTTTTAGTTCAATGCCAAAGTTTTAAATGGATCTGATGAGGCCAATTTCTGAGAAAATTTGTTATTTTGACAGTTTAGACTAATAACCATCTCCCATTTTTTTGCATTTACTTGAAAATACATAAAAAGACAATGTTGGCATTCCCTGCAAAATATTTCATAATAATAAATTAATAACAGAATGACCTAATAATTTTCTTTACAGAAAAATTGACTGTCAAAGCTAAAATACAAAAAAATCTTATCATCCATATACACAAACTATCTTTTTTTTAATCAGTTATGATCAACAATGTCGCCCTCCTCCTGAAGTTTCCCATAGGAATGAAATGGAGGAATAAACGAATTTTTGTAAATTCTGTCCAGAATGTGAGAACAATAGTAAATTAAACAACACCCTCTTATTATCTCATTCTTTCAATGTTCAGTTCCAAACTCCCTAAGACCCTAAAACCACCTATCAAAAATGGATAATTTATTTACATACCGGGTGTCTCAGACCACCCGTCCACCCCTTTTAAAATCTAACATACCTAATAAAATTAAAAGTTTAGTACCTCCTAATAGTAAATGGACTGTGCCCGATCGATTGGAGGTATTTTCAACTTCCCGCTCCCATCCGAAGTGGCCTATTCAGACCGGAAGTCATTTTTTTAAATGGAATGACATATTTTTCTTTACTGATTTCGATTCTACGGTCAAAAGTGAGTAACTTTTGTAGGAATTTTTTTTTTCTAAATCGCCGTTTTCCACCTGAAGCGAAATGTTCATTTTTGTAACATTTCAAAAGGCATTTTCAGGTGGAAAACGACGATTTAGAAAAAAAAATTTCCTACAAAAGTTACTTACTTTCCACCGTATTGAAATATGTATATAACCGTGTGTATTTATATAATCGTATATATGTATATAACCGTATATGTATTATCTCATTTCGGACTTTGTCCATCAGTGTTCTTCCGCATATTGTGCGCATAGATTTCATGCCAATCGCGTTAATTCAACTCTTGTTCTTTTCTTGGCAGGGCCGTGTCTCGCTACCGTATAGTACAGTCGGTACAAATATATAATTATGTATGGCCATTTTAGATTTTTTTTATATGTTTTTCATTCTGAGAATGGACCCTGCTCTACCGATAACCTTCTTCTCCTCATTTATGCGCCTATCTAACTCCCCATCTATTTTTCCGTCGCTAGTGAATAGGCTACCCAGATATACGTACTTGTCAACTTGTTCTAATCTCTCATCATTTAGGACAATGTTGCACATTGTTTTCTCACTTTTTCGACGTAATTAATCAGTTTGAACAAAATAAAAAATGAGGCATAACAAATTAAACTTGTTGAAAGGCCCTGAATACATATTTTTGAAAACCTGAAGGAATGTGGAGTTTCGTAAACAAAATCTATTCTTTTATCTGATGAGAATTGACGAAATACTTACTAATAATTAATAGCCTCTTTGTACGGGCTGTTCTTAGGCAAGAACATACGGTATGATACGGTATTGTGCATGTACATTTTTACCACATCGCACGGCATCTTTGTATCGGCAAATAGCGAAGATATACCGAACTCATATATGATCCATGCTACGTTTTTACTGCAAATCTGAAAGGATTAAGAGTTGATTTGGCATATGTGTAATAAAATAAGTTGAACCAGAAAGAGTTAAACATCAAACAGATAAATTCTAGAGACATAAATTTTGTATGAGCAGATTTTTTGACTAGGATTTTTACCAGATTTAAAGCATCTTGATCTTTTTTTGGTGATTGGTTTCTCTGTATAAGCTTCTTCTTTATTGCTATCCATATTGGATCCTAAAAGTAGAAACGTGACAATGAAAAACTTAAATATGTTGTTTCAGCTTGGGCCACTCCTTCAAATCTCTACTTGTGGCAGATAAATTAACACGTATTATTTGTTTTTTAAGTTTCTCTGAGGTAAGCATTTCATAAGATATGAAATTGCGAAAATCATTGAATCAAAATACATCTGATTTCAAAAAATTCGAAAGGCTTACCCCTGAGATTATCCTTCTTGGAAAAAAGTTACAACGTATTTTTTATTTTTTCGATAAACTTATTTTTAGAACTAGTTCAAGGCTTGAGAAGGATAAAATTAAGGGTAAGAAAAAAAATTTCTTGGTAAAAAGACACAACAGACTAAAAAAAAATGAATACACACAACTAACTCAAGAAAAAAGTTCTACATATTTGTTATTAGTCTTTCTTCGAGAAGATTCGTAGTTTTTCTTTTAATCGTAAAAAATAACAACGAAAAAAAATAACTTTTTGTAAAAACGACAGATGGTATGAAAAAAACGAATTAACAAAAGTTGTTAAGGGTGTTGGTTAAATCCGACTTTGAATTTTTTTTTCATAGTTACGGCACTGACTCAATATATATATTTTCCCCGAGTATTTGAGAACGAAAGAGACAAAACTTACCAAATATCTGGGGTTTAGCGTGATCCTCGGATCAATAAAATTTAGATAGATGAACCCTTTTGCAGAGGAAATCATTATTTTGACGAAAAATGTTTATTTTCCGAAAGGGAGAAATCTGCGGATATCAGACAACAGAATTTGAACGGCGAGAACCGTTCGAAAATTTAGTTTTACATTCTCATCCAGAGAAAGTATTAGATTTGTGTAAAATTCAACCCACTCGGTTTTTGTAAAATGTCCACGTTTTGAGACCCCCTGAACCCAAAAAATAGGTTTTTTACGAATCTGGCTGTATGTATGTATGTATGTATCTATGTATGTATGTATGTTTGTCTGTCTGTCTGTCTGTGAGCACAATAACTTTCGAAAGAATTGACTGATTGGATTCACCTTCGATATACTTGTTAAGTCTCCTAAACTAAAGGTCAAGCTCGTTAGCTAGCCGTTTTGGATACAAATTCCAAAAGTGAACGCATTTTTAAAAATTTTGAGACCAATTTTTTGCAAAATTTGAAAATTATGTGTGCGGCTGTTTATAGTACTCGAAAATTCAAACAATTTAATCTCTTGAAGATTTCCGAAAAATCGAAAATTTTCAGAGTTACAGCATTTTCAAAATCCAAAAGAGGAAACGAAAATTAACATTTTCAGCCAAACAAGGCATGATGCGAAAAAAAGTCAAGACAAGAAAAATGTTTTCTTTTGCACGTCCGATAAGAACATCATAACGACTTTTTGAATTTTCTTGAAACATCGAAAATGCACATTTTTATTGCACAAAAAATAATGAAAAATCAAAAATTTGATTTTACGGTCAAACTATGCAAGATACGACAAATAATGATCAGACAAAAATTGTGAACTCAAAATAGATCTACAAATCTGTTATGGGTTACTTTTTCATAGGATGTGTAGTTTTTGTTTTATTCGTAAAAAATAACATTAACAGTGAAAAAATCTGCCCGATAAGTGGGCACATTCTCATCAAAACTTTGCTTATTTAATTTCTTTTTCATCTCGCATGTGGATTTTCACAATATTAAATTTTTTTATGATTTCAATGCTATTTCTAACGATTAATAGATTTTAAAATTTTTTATTTTAAAAGAGAAGCTAAGTCAGAAGGAAAGAAAAAGTTTCGATCTTGAAATGCTTCGACGAAAATGATGAGGCAATGTGTGGGGAAAGTTATGATTCGGCAGTGAGCTATCTATTCGCGTTCGAAAATTTTTCCAAATGAACTATTCACGATTCCGGATCAGGTAAAACCAGACTTGCAGTGGTGGATGGACAATTTGACCAAAAGTTCGAAAATATTTCCAAAAATGCACACTATGTATATAACGATAGATACATCGAACATGTTTTGGAGGCCCAGTTGGGAGACAAGTTAATGAAGGGCTCATGGATTTTGGTTCAGAGAAACTAACACATAAAAAAAAGAAAATGTGGAGTTTACAATGTTGTAGCAAACCGATAATGAAGACTGGATTCCCGAACGAATTGACATTTGTCGACAAGGGTAACAGACCGGCTTTTCGAAAAATCGGGAGATCCACAAATAGACTTGATGGTGATCGCACAATCAGCAGTCGTTCCAGCTTATGCATTTCGAATCAGGGATCAGAAATCAACATTTGTAAACGCCTTCAGTCAAGTGTGGAATTACAGCCTAGTATGGATATTTCCACCTTCATCTGTAATTCCGAGAGTTCTACAACATCTAAGCCTAGCCCAGGGGAATTTTGATATAATTTTTCCGAGACGGGAGAAATTTTTCTCGGAGAGCAGACCTTAAGAATCGTTTGCTGGCACCTCCTTCAGAAATTTACAACCTTACACAGAATCTTGCAAGAGGTTTGCAAGGTACGGAGTTAGTTTCCCAGAAATAAGGATGGACTGATGAAGATATAGCTTTACTGGAATCATCATGGCGCGAATTACCTGAAAGAACTTGCTCTGCATCCTGGAAATCCTCGTCCTAATTCATGGGCTATAAAAAGTGAACTTTCAATCAATAATCCATCCCCGCAAAAGGTTGCACAGTATTTACTATTTTTACATATGGAAAATAAATTGGCGTCTAGCACGATTCCGATGGATAAATCGGTTATAGTGGAATTCGTAAGTCCAACAAGAAGGGATGAACTCAGTCCTCACCCGATATTAATGCATATGCTGAAAGCCATAGGTTCATCTCATTCTTTGAAGGCAAAAACAATGATATGGGATGCCAGCGTATTGTTTGGGCCGATGAGGCAGATAGTTATAAATCCCACCAATTGATTTCTAGAATCCAGACATGTGATATTGCTGCTTCTCTTATCATCGGGCCGAAGGGTGCATGATCTCACTCTGTTAAGGATATATTCCGAAAATTCTTAAGATTCTGGAAATAAGATAGTCTCATGGCCAGTCTCTCTGAAAATAAAGAACAAAAGATGGATCTAACATGGTGGTTGAGACGTTTGATCCAAATTTTGAAATCTAGAAGAAGTGCGAGGGCTTGAATGAGCAATTTGTGTATCACCACTAGAGGAAACGTAGGTCCTGCTTTAATATTAGTAACTTCAGGTTGGGTGCCAACATTTTGAAGAAAGGAAACTGGAGAGGACCGAATCCTTTTTTCAAGCATTGACATGGGTCTTTTTCAATATCAATGCATGTTATGAATTGTAATAATATCAATTTGTGACCGTCCGCGAAGAAAGGAAGCTAAGGCGCGATAGCTTCATTTTACAGAAGAAGCGATTCAAGAGGCAGTCCAACACGGGCACTCCATAAGAGGGCCTCGTATTGCATTTTAATAACAATTCCTATTTTTCAGATATAGGAATAATATTTTTTATTATGGAAGAACAAATAAAAAACTATCGGTTCGTGCAAAAAACTAAAAATCTATTTTTTCAGTGTTAGGTCCCTTTCTTCGTGGACGGTCACATTTATTGAAATATGTTTTTCATGTTAGCTGCTAATACAGATTAATGCCAAATAAGGAACTAATACTGTATGTCGCAATGTCTGAATAAGGGGTCCCGGATGGAGGTACAGAAATTAATGTAATATGTATTTAATATAATAAAGTTGAACATAATGTATAAAAGTTTGCGTTTTGGATAAACTTTAATCGTTTTAGCCTAAGGAGCTTTGAGAAAAAGCAGATTTTTTATTGCAAAAAAGAAAAAAAGCGCGTGTTTATTCATTTACTCAAAGTAAAGATTTGATGGGGTAGCCCGAGTTAGTACAAGATATTTAGTTTTTTCATTCTCACCTTTATATATATATATATATATATATATATATAAATAAATATATATATATATATATATATATATATAAGTAAACACATCAATATTATCTTTCTATTTTAGCCTTAGTTATACTCACTGTCGTCTTAAAATCATAAAGGAAAGGATTCGTTGATGCTAGCTTATAGGATCTTTCTTTTAAAAATTCTTCCATTGACTTGAAAGGTAAATTATCCTGAAGTATAGTCAGTTCACTTACGAAAGATGCCGAGTAAATCGCAAAAATTAAGAAACCAAAAAGAAAAGTCGAATAATAAAATAATTGCAGAGCTAAAGCGTTCGGAAATTCTGCAGAGGATTAAGGTCAATTTTATTAGTAAGAATATAAGTTATGCCATATATTAATTATCATTTAGCTTGATAATCTATACTTTCATACCTTGTAATCCTTGTTGAAAATAACATCCCCAAACATGTAGAAAATTTTCCTGAATGGTACCATGGTATGAGCCCTTTTCTACTTTTATTCTCAAGAAGGTAAGAAGAATCACTGTGACTATAAGAGACACTATCAAAGCGTACCATGTCTTGTACGAAAATGGCTACAAATAGAAAGTGATGAGTTTTCATAAAGGATTCTTGTTAGGTAAAAAGATTAGCTGTTTGCAGTTGGCAAAAATGTGATACAGAGATTTTTTGAGGAACTATTTTGCATTAATGTTTAATAATGATCACTTTTTCTAAACAATTTTTCAATAGTTATGATCAACCTGAAAACTGACTCTCATATAATTGTTTATTTTAATATTATAATTTCATGTACCTTGAAATAACCAGACCACAAAACTCCTACTTTAGATGTCGGCTTTCTTATGCAAAGGCAAAAATCGAATTCTATTATGGTTGCACTGGTATCAGCCAAATTTAAAAGTCCTAAATCTTGTCCAAGCGACGCTAAAATATTAATCTCATGATTTTCAATAAGACCCATAGCACCTGACCATGTTTTGCTGCTTGTGTTCCAAGACCCAAAGCCAACATTTTCTCTGATTTCAACATATTTAGTCGTAAAATTTCCAGCGAATTGTAGGGCAAGCGACAAATCATCGAAATATTTATCAAGTTCCACGGATGGCTATTAACAAATATACAAATTTAATTAATCAGTGTAATATTTCAGTATTTGTGAACCATACTTTAGAGACTTCAAACCAAAACATCTGTTATAAATATGTGTGATCAGCTACGGTGCCAACAATATCGATCTTTTGATTTTCACGGTTTCAGTACGATGAAATCTTATATTTCAAAATGCGATTCGTTTCTCGAAAACTTGATTTTTAGGCACTAGGCGCCTTTCTTCGGAGCTGGGCACACATATGAATTTGGGTTTTTATTGTTAGAAAGAAATCAAGAAGGTTGCTACAGAGCCTCGAAAACTTAGAAAACCTAAAAAAGGTATGGAATTTTCAACAATGCACTGGAGAACCTGAAAAAAGCATTAAATTTTTTTAAAGTCCTCAAACCCTGAGCCAATTCAATCTTTATAATGAAAATATTTAAATGCTGTTCAATGATCAAAATTTTTCTTTTAGAAACCTTGAAAAAGAAATAAATGATAAGATATTCAAAAAACCTCTATATTTTTGATCAACTGATTTAAAATTAGTCAATTTTAAGTAGCAACTTTCAAAATTGTATTGTATTCAATCTTTTCATGGTACTCAACAAACATTGAAATGAGATATATTTTGAAACTTATTTTTCAAACTGAATTTTTAAAACATTGACCTAAAGTTTTGAAATTGACATTCTGTACTCTGTAGCAACTCTAAAAGACATTTTTTTACAAAATTACTAATCTCACCACATATGTTCCTATGCGTAGAACTTTTCCATTCAGAATATCATTAACTGTTTGCCTTAATTTTTTGGATTTAAGAGAAAGACCTCCTGTGGGTTCCCAAGTAACCCTTTCGTAAATTGTCAGTTGATTTTTATTGAAAGCATGCCATTCTCGAACTCCAATGTCTCCATAACATTTTACAAAAAATGAAACACTTTCGCTTAGAAGGAATGGATTGCCAACTGGATTTATGCAAGATTCAATTAGAGGAGATTTAAACGCTTTTACAAATAGGACGAGATTTATACTTCCAACGAAACTTAATTCTTTTGATAATTCTTTCATTTTATTCACGTCACTTTCACAAGTGATGAAAATTACATTCATTGTCTGTTTAACATTTCTCAAGCTTTTGGTATAATCAGTTGGCAAGAACCCTTCTTCCAAAATTAAAGTAACTGCCATAATTCTTGCTCTCGACAACAACATTTGCATATTGAAAATCGTATTCATCTGGGAGAAATCTAAACAAATTAATTCAAGGCGAAAATATATAATTAGATATCACATAATATAAGCAGCGTTGGACGCGGTTAGTACTTGGATGGGTGACCATTCAAGAATACTGAGTGCTGTTGGCACATCGTGGGTGTGGTGAACCCATACTTGTAGTTATTTATAACTACAAGAAAACTATCCACCTAGAAACACTACCCGAATCGGGTAGTGTCACGCCTACCCTAAAAGTGAAATGGCTTAATGGTATACATACATACATACATACATACATAATATTCAGCAGCACGAAATAAAGGATGAGGGAGAATATGAAGTTATAAACTGTTGTTCGTATTTTAAAATCCATTTGAAATTTTTGGGATCCAAAACAAAGTTTTACAAATCTTAACAATTATACATTAATTCATGAAGCACTGAGTGCAATATGCCAGGGATAAAAGAAGCTCTTAAGAATAATATAAGAATTTCAAGCAGGTGGAACCACCCTAGAATAGATAGGAAAAAATTCAGAAGCGTTCAACTGTATCAGTTTGCGAAAAGAAAGAGGCTCGCAAGTTTGACCGCGCCTGGGGCGCGCATCTGTTGCACCTCGCGCTTCGCGCTCGATAATATTATTTTATTGTCATTGTACTTCCCCCACATTTTTGCATAGGACTTTTGGAACTGAAGGTCGAACAATCGATAACTGAAATTTAGTGAATGTGAATTCACTTTTGTTGAAGCTCCTTCGGTTTTTGCTAATAAACATTTTATTGTACCTTGTATCTTTTTCCAGAATTTTAATATGTTTATTTGTAATGTCATTCTTCACGATTAAAACAAAAACTACGCGGCTTATCAAAAAATAATTTATAAAAAATATGCCGAGCTTTTTTTGATGAGCAACTTTTGTCAATTCAATTTTTCTCGTATCTTGTGATTTTCTTCCAGAAATTGAATTTTTTATTTTTAATGTATTTTTCTATGGTTAAAACAAAAACTAAGTGCCCCGTAAGAAAATGATTGAGTACAAATTTGTAGATCTATTTTAGGCGAACAAATTTTGTTTATTTATTTTTATCGAATCTTGTTTTCGATTTTCCAAGAAAATTTAGAAATTTGTTATGATAATCTTGTAGGGCTTTTGAAATGCAACCTTTTTCTTTTTCTGACTTTTTTTTATATCCTGCGTTGTTTGGATTACAATTTTCTTTTTTGAGTTTTGCAAATGCTATTACTCTGATCATTTTCTTTTTGTCGAAAAAAGTCGTAAATATAAATTTTTGGCTCCCTGAGTAATACGAATATAGAATTAAAGATTTAAAAAAATAATGTCCTCAAACATTTTGAAAATGCTCTAATTTTTTTAATTTCATCCAAAATAGCTGGCTAACAAACTTGTCCTTTCTTCTTCGGCCTTAAAAGAGTGTGCCAAAGCTTAATCCAATCTGATCATTTTTTCGAATGTTATCCTGTCTACAGTATATAGACATCCAGACATACACAGACGTCATCGTAAAAATCGTTTTTTCTGACTCAGGGTATCTCAAAACGTGGAGATTTGATGAAAACCGACTAAGTCAAATTTTAAATAAAACCAATACCTTGCCATTAGGATCCATCAATAGATAATCGTTTCTGGCATTGCTCCTGGACATGGTAGAATATCCAACACTTGATCATTACAGTATTGGGCATTGAATAGAAATAGAAAATTTAATTTTAATTTTTTTTTTACAAATTCAATTTTAAATAGAAAAATCTAATAAATATATTATATTGGGCTACAAGTATGAAAAGTAGGTAGTTCCACGCGAGAGTGAAGTTTTCTTTACGAGCAAGAGGGGAATCACCTAGGGATTCTTCTCCTTACATGTCTCCCTTTCTACCTTTCTGGATAGCCCCTTCAACGAAAATTATACTCCGTAGAATATCTCTTTGTCTAACCTTCGGGTTCCATTGAGCTACTGAAAATGGGATAGGTTTGTGTTTCCACTTTCGACTAAACCTTTTCTAATCTTGCACTTTAACAAACAGGCATCTATAGCGCCTCTTTCTGCACATTTATTTATTTTCAAGTACATTTTTTTAAATTTTGACCTTGAAAATGAGTTTCGTTGTTATTTTTATGGCCATTTTTGTAATCAGCGCATGAAAATACATCGATTTACCAGGTTTCAACAAGATCGGAGGTATGTGCTTTTCGGAACCTCACCACAACACTTTTCGGGAGCAGTACACAATTTATACTTCAGTTGTTTGCACACAGCTTATGTTTTAATAGTTTTTAATCGATTCTGAAATGTTTTATAAAAATCAGTCAATAATTGAGGGAGATATCCAAAGAGGGGAGAAAAATCGATTTTCAGTGTATAACATTTTCGTGGTTCTACTTGACTGTGATTCGCAGGTGCGAAGCTTTATATGCCTATGTCATTGTCGCTATCAATATCTGCTTTTTAAAAAAAAATCATGTCAGTATGGCAATTCTATCAAAAGTTACAGTGGAACATGAAGAGCAAAAAAAATTACAAACATATAAGTTTTCTCCTTGCAACGCGTATTCGGCTATAAAACATGGAGCGCGGACGTTGAAGAAAGACCGGGTGACATTGAGACTGCGGCTGGGAACATGCTGCACTAGCGTCTTGCAGGCCACGCAGTGGGAAAATATTTTTTATTTTCCTAAATATTTCCGTCGAGGCCAATTTTAAAAATAAAATAACAACATTTTTAATAATTTAAACTACGAACTATATATCATTTGTTCATTTGAAAACAAATAAAAAGAAGGCGTAGATATATGTAGTTCTTCAATAAAATAATAGATAAATACAGAAACTTACCCTTATGATCAATGAAATGTATTGTTGTTAGAGAGGAGGCTCTGTAAAGATTATAGAGGTCTGAGATAAGATTGACATAATCATTTGTTAAAAATGTAGCTGACGCAGCTAGCATTATAAAAATACTGGAGATGAAAAATGTTGTCCATGTTGAGAGCTTCATTTTTTAAGATTGGTAGGTCCCTTTATTTTCTAGAAAATAAAAATGTTCGAAATAAGTTATATTTATATATGTAACTTACGGTGGGCCAAAAAAAAAAGTTGAGAAAATCAATTGGCAAATAAAACTCTAATGACTTTTTGAAATAAAAAATAATCCTACGGTGTCGAAATGAGGTCAAACATATTTTAATTCGACTAAAAACACGAAGCGCGGATGTTGATGAACGGCCTGGCGAGATTAAGACAGCGCTGGGGAATCCCCTGCACTAGTGCTCCGAGCGCCACGCAGTGGGGAAAAATGAAAACTTTTCGCTGAATTCAATATTAAGCCTCATCACGTTATTACATTCTAAATAGATCTGTCGAGGCCAAATTCTAAAATAAATTTTTTTTTTTTTTTGATAATTTGAACTACTAACTACTAATCTCAAAATATGTAATTTAGTTTAGTTAGTCTTAGTTGTAATGTAGGCGGGGGGGCCCGTGAGGTCCCACCCCTGGCGCTCAAGCTATAAAGCCTATTGTGCCATACCCGTGTGTGTTCTCAAGGCAGTACTACGAATCCGGCCATCCTTCGCCGAGTGTTTTTGAATCTCGGTGGGTTTTTTCGTTGTTATCAACGTTCTGAGATTATACCTCTCAGGTGCCAGGCATACCTATCGCACAGTAAATGACGTCCTCCTTTGTTGATCAGGCAAAGTGATCCTCACCCACTCCGCCATTCGGCAGCCTCCCTAGCAGGCTAGGGTGTACGGAGCGATCCCTCTGAGGTCATCAGGTAGATGCACAGATTCGAAGCACTGCCCTGGTGTGTTATGTAAGTGTATGTGTGTGTGTTCATTACTCGAAATCGGCCAGCGACCATCGAGCGTGGTGCCTCCTGTAGGAGTCCCCAAACGCAAGAAGAACGCTGACTCATTTTCGAGTCTTCACAGAATCGGCTTCGATCCCCAAGGCTAGTCCCCTCGACATGGAGCCCCACCTTGGTATGATACCAGCTTTTTCTGAGGGGACCTACAGTTTAAGGTGGGTTCCGAACCACCGAAGCCCCGGTAGAAGTACATAGAAAAATTTCCATTGGTACCCGGCTCAGGGATCGAACCCCGGACCTCCTGCATGGAAGTCCGACGCGCTATCGTCTGAGCCACCGAGGATTTTCGATTTCAAAATGTCATCAGAGATTTTTATCTCCAAAACACATAGCAATTCTGCAGTACTAGCGATTTACGATTCTCAAATCTTTTGTATTTTCGGCCCACCCTAATAGGGCTCAATCCAAGGTTTCTTAAAAATCGGCTGTGCGATCATGTCAGCGATTTAGATGGCGATTTTTTCCTTGTATTAGGTGCCCAAATACCCGCAAAAACGAAGTATTAGGTTTTTCCAATTACAACCTTACGTTTTTTTTTTTAATTTGATTTTTTTATCAATTTTTTATCAATCGTAAAAATTATTGTCACTTTTAAACTACATGAAAAAATGTTTTTCAAAGAAAATGTGTAATTTATTGAGATCTACAATTTTTGTGTATAATATTTTTCTCTGAAATGCAATATTTTTAAAAATAGATTATGAAAACCATGAAAATGGAGGTAGTTTCAAAAATTTACTGTACCTCAGAAATTGAAATGCACAGAAAAGCCTCCAAAGCTTTTTTTGTACAAGGTTGAATGTATAAATTTGCATATTCTCGTTTACGGTGAAAATAATTGATATATTTTTATATCTTGAGTAAAAAATATAAAAAATCTCACGTAAGAGGGAGGTGGAGGGGGGGAAGTGATCACACAAATATTACGAATCCTTGAAATAGGGGGAAGCGGGTCTAAAAATCCAAATATCATCCTTACGTAATTAATAAAACTTCCGTGATTGATCCTTGTTGACCAAAATATTACTACTGACCCGCCGTCTGACCATCACAGGGCTTCTTCACTTAGGCGCTTATCCTAATCGAAATTACTCCTGTGTTTTTTCTTCTCGATACAAAAAATTTTGATTGTGTTCGCAATAAATCGAATGATATTTCCGTAACTAAATTGACTGCAGATAAATTATTTTATATTATGATTCTAATTTAGAATGCGATATCGAATGGAATGCGATAACTTTCAAATTAGGAAATGCTTTTAAATATTAGGAATTTATGATTTTCAGATACTCTTAGAACAGCGATGAGGAAAATCCATAATATTTATTAGAACACGCGATTTACTCAACAGCATTAATTTCTAATCCTTAAAATAATTTTCTACTCAAAGCCTCGATAATAGCGCAAAAACAGGTCTTGAATAAAAATATCTGATTATATTTTTGAAAATGTCTATTGTATTATTACTCATTGTCTCATTAGAAATCTCTGAAAATCCTGGAAATCTTCATTTTTAATCTTTTAAAATCCCTTAAAAACCTTTGGAAACTGAAAATCCTTAAAATCGCTTGAAATCTTCAAATTCATATGAAAATCCTTTAGAAATCGTGAAAATAATAATAATAAAATCCCTAGAAATCGGTTAAAATTCTTGAAATTCCGTGAGAAATGTAGAAAGCCCTTGAAATATTTTGAAATCCCGTGAAATCTTGTTTACGGTGAAAATAATTAATATATTTTCATATATTGAGTACAAAAAAAAAATTTCACGTAAGAGGGAGGTGGGGGGGGGGGGTTCACACAAATATTGCGAATCTTTGAAATAGGGAGTATTGTGTCTCAAAATTCAAAAATCATCCTCATCCTTGTTGACCAAACTATTACTATTGACCCGTCTGAGCACAAAAGAGCTTCTTCACTTAGGCGCTGATCCTAATCAAAATGACTCCTGTGTTTTTTTCTTATCGATACCAAAAATTGTGATTGTGTTCGCAATAAATCGAATGATATTTTCGTAACTATATTGACTGCAGATAAATTATATACAGAGCTGGGCACAAAATACCTCAACTACATTGCTAAAATACATGTATTTCAGCAACATGTAGTTGAAATTCATCACGGGGAAAATACAATTAGCTGATGTAGTTCAAATACAGCTAAAAAATATATGTGAGTATTTTGAAATATTATTTGAAATAAATGTAAGAATTATATTTTGTAGTTGAGGTATTTTGTATATTTTCTTGAAAATACTTTCTAATATCAGCATATAAAAATTATATTACAAATCCCTAGAGTGTATATAATAAGTCTAGGAATTTCATGGTCAAAGAGTGAAAGTACAAAAGAGTGAAAAAGAGGAGCCCCCCCCCCCATCATTCTGGGGGGGGCAGTAGAGCCATGGAGTACGTAGAGAAGCGCAGTAGAGATTTGTGAAGCGTAAAGCTGCGCAGTACACGATTCTGGTACATTAAACTGAACAGTATAGTCTTGCAGTGTTCAAGGATGCGCAGTAGACATATATGGTGAATAAGGCTGCGCAGTAGATACATACGATATGTAGAGATGTGCAATAGGTGTTATGGAACATAGAGATGCGCTGTATGTGATTGTGGGTCAAAGACTTACGCAATACACTTTTGTAGTAAATTAGGATGCGCAGTAGAGTCCTCCAGTGTGAAGGGCTACACAGTGGAGATTTAAGATATGTAAGGATGCTCAGTGAAATTTTGGAGTGCTTAGAGCTGCGCAGTATACATATATTGTACGTAAGTTTGCGCAGTTGCGGCCTAAAATATGCAGGGGTGCGCAGTAGAGATCTGTGAAACACCAAGCTGCGCCGTACACTGTTGTGGTTTATCATGCTGCGTAGTGGATCCATGCAGTGTTCAGGGCTGCACAATAGAGACATATGGTAATTAATGCTGCACAGTAGATACATACGATACATAGAGATGCGCAGTAGGTATTTATGAGACATGGAGCTAACCAGTAGACATTTATGAGACGTAGAGATGCGCAGTATGTATTTGTGAGATATATAGCTGCGCAGTATGTATTTATGGGACACAGAGGTGTGCAGTATGCATTTGTGTGACATAGAGCTGCGTAGTAGGTATTTGTGAGGTGTATAGATGTGCAGTGAGTATTTATGTGACATATATTTGTGCAGTATATTTTTGTGATAAATTGGGCTGCGCAGTAAATATCTTAGATATTAAGGGATGTTCAGTAAGCATTTATAGGACACAGAGCTGATCAGTAGTTATTTATGGGACATAGAGCTGCGCAGTAGGTATTTATGCGGCATAGAGTTTAGCAGTACCTTTTTGTGATAAATTAGACTGCACAGTGAATATCTAAGATGTGTAGGAATGTGCAGTGAGTATATATAGTACATAGAGTTGCGCAGTAACTATTTTGAGATATAGAGCTGTGCAGTATTTATTTTAGGGACATAGAGCTGCGCAGTATACTTTCGTCATAAATTAGTATTCGCAGTAGAGTTCTTTAGTGCGAAGGGCTGCGAGGTAGTGACATACGGTAGGTAAGGCTGGGTGATAGATACCTACGATATATAGGGTTACGCAGTAGGTATTTATAGAACATAGAGCTGTGCAGTAGGTATTTAAGATAATAATGTGCAGTCCTGCACATTGAATAACCCTACTACACAGCCCTAAACATTACAGGGCTTTATTGCGCAGCTCGACACGCTACATGGCTCTATTGCGCAGTCATACACATAACAGGACTTTGCTACGCAGCCCTTCACATTGCACGGCTCTACGGTGCAGTCCTGCATAACACAGGACTATAATGTGCAGCCCTGCACGATGCAGGGTTATAACGCACAGCTCCGCGCAGTAAATGGCGTCACTGCGCAGTATTGCACAACACATAGCGCGACTACAGAATATTGCACATTACACGGCTCTGCTGTGCAGATATGTACAGTTTATGGTTCTACTGTGTAGTCATGTATATAAAAGAGCTCTACTGCGCAGCCCTGCGCATTACATAACTCTACTGCGCAGCCCTGCACGTTACATAACTCTACTCCGCAGCCCTGCACGTTACAGGACTCTACTATGCAGCCCTGTACACGACAGGACTATAGTATGCATCCCTGACCATTGCATGGCTCTGCTGTGCAGACCTGTAAATTTCATGACTCTAATGCGCAGAACTGAACATTACATGGATCTACGGTGCAGTCCTAACATTACATTGCTCTACTGCGCATCTATTCATATTATATGACTCTACTGCGTAGCCCTACATATAATATGACTCTACTGTGCATCCCTGCACATCGCATGGCTATACTGTACATCCCTGTACATTGCAGTACACTACTGCGCATCCCCGTATATTACAGTACATTACTGTGCATTCCTGCATACTACAACACAGTACTGCGCAGGTATGTGTATTACATGACACTATTGTGCAGATCTGCCCCTTAGATGACTCTGCTGTGCACACCAGCACATCACATGAATCTACTGTGCATTCCTGCATAGTGCATTACTCTACTGCGCATCCTTGCACGGTGCAGGACTCTACTGCGCATCCTTACACGGTGCAGGACTCTTCTGTGCAGCCCTGTACATTGCAGGACCCTACTGCGCAGGCATATACAATACATGACTATACATCACATATCTGAATATTTGAGGACTATATTGCACATCTCTGTACATGTCACGACCCTACTGTGCATCTCCACACATTAAATGACTCCACTGCGCAGACATATCCATTGCATGACTCTACTGTTCATTCATGTGTATTGAAGAACTTTACTGCACACACACACACACACACACACACACACACACACACACACATATATATATATATATATATATATATATATATATATATATATATATA
>CAKNYM010036681.1:0-18768 GCA_932195095.1 Andricus curvator | reverse complement strand
GTTTCCTAGATGCGCACTAGACGTTCCCAAATGCATAGCACACGATCCCTAAATGCGCACTAGACGCTCCTAGATTCACACTAGACGATCCCTAGATGCCAACTAGACGTTCCCTTGAAGCACACTAGACGCTTCCTAGATGCCCACTAGACGCTCCCTAGATGCGTACTAGACACGTGCTAAACGAACTCGACACAGGTATAGATATTAATAGGTTCGGCTTAAGAAGAATTTTTACAGCTTTACTGCTAACCCCATAAAAAAGGGACTGGGAGGGCGACCCTTTTGAGTCTAGCAATCGTCTAGTATTATCTAGAGAGGGGTCAATTCTAGATGATGCGTTCCTAGACGATCTCATCTAGAAGTCGTCTAGATTTTCGGTAGATCACTATGTCGTCTGAATAACAAAAAACGTTTGGTTTGAAGTTTGGAGTTATAATTTTATCCATCAGTCTCTGGAAAGTGGCTGGAGCGTTGGTTAAACCAAATGGCATCCTTTTAAATTGTTACATGCCTTTTCCAGGGACTGTGAATGCTGTGATTGGTTTTGAACTTTTTTCTTAAGGTATTTGTGAATAAGCTAACTTTAAATCAATTTTTGAGATGAATTTTTCTGTTCAGTTTGTAAAACTTGCCCTGGAATTTTTGATTTGGCTAGCTCAGTTTCCCATTCTTTACCCAAGTCTTCTAATTGCACAAAAGTTTCAAAGTCGGTTAGTTTAATATACATTTTGTATTCAATTCTATGGTTTTCGTAAGTTTTACGTAATTCTCATTTTCGATATAAGCGTTTTTAAAATCTTCGGTGAAATCCGATAGACATCTCCAGGAATTTTTATTTATTTCGCACCAATCTTTTGCACCTTCAATCAGTAGTGCGTCTAAATTTTTTTAAATATCGGGACTATCATCTTTATTGTTTCTGAATTTAATAAGCCAATTAGGGGAGCGGCGGCGAATGCGGCGCGGCGGCTAATGTGGCGCGTTCGAATTTTCGAATATTAACGCATTTTCTACTGCTGGATGTAGTTTCATTACATGTATATATGTTTTCAAAGTTACATTATTAAAAAATTAGGATAATTAAATTAATTGCCTGATTTTTATGACGAAAAGTTAGTTTTGGTGTTTTCGCTTGTATTGTCAGAGTAGCTAAAAACAAGTAAAAAATTACAGAAGTTTCGTGTAAACTTATAAAATTTTTTGGAAATATACTGTTCCGAGTTTCTTGAATGCTTTAAAGTTTAACATTTTGAGTGAAATTGATAAACTTTTATGTAAAAAATCGTTATTAAATACTATCCACATGCGGCTAATATGGCGCATTCTGGTTGTACCTTGTCTTAATATTATAGATTAATATAAAGAATTGTTTAAAAAGTTTCCCCACTGATAATTATTTAAATATATCCTTTATTATATTGTTTTTCATATTGGTGAGTCATTCTGCACTGTTAACAAAAAAATTTTTTCTTGACGTTTCAGCAGACATAACCCAGAAATTATTGTGAGACATTCTGCACTGTTAAAAAAACATTTTTTCTTGAAATTTCGGGGCAGGTATAATCCCTCAAATATGTTCATAATATTAAACGTAAATATATTTATTTTATTTTTATTAAATTTTACTCATTTTTCTTCATAATTTGTTTTTTATTCAATAATTATGAATTGAAATCGAAACGCGCCACATTACCAAACAAGGTAGGACAACTTGGCGCAGATGCACTTTTTGAAAAACACATTAATTTACTGTTTTAATGAACTTCAATTGAATTATCTCCATGAATAGCGCATTGGTAAGATATTGGCCTAAACAAAATATATTTTATTACAATATTTTAATTTATATTTAAATTTTAATCGTGCATTTTCCTTTATGTGCGCCGCATTCGCCGCCGCTCCCCTACTCATGATTTGAAATGGCGTTTGGATCATGCCGAAAGAATGTTTGCCGGAATTGTTCCGGTATTTGTATTATTTTCAGTTTCGTTATCCGTATCTGTATTATTTGTGTGGAGTCTAGAATATCTGTTTGACCTGTTCCTTATGCAGATTCCAACTGCAGTTCTCCAACTGCAGATTCTGACGGGTTGCTTAGGACGCGAGCCAGTCCAGACTGGTCCAGACTGACGAAAGAAGTAGTCCTGTCGCGCAGGGCCGTACCGAGCCCTATCCGATGGTAACGAAACTATTACAAAGTGCTTCAAAATTTGCTGATTTATACCGGTGTCGAACGGAATTTTAGATAGTACACTTTTTAATGGTCTCGTCGAGGGTAGAATAAAATAATTTGAAAGATATTTATATAATTCAGGACTCCATTTCTGAATCGTCAATGCAAAAAGTTTATCATTGATTGTCCAACTTCTTCCAGATGGTTTTTTATTTGCATTTCGCAACTGCTAGCGAATAAAGCCTTTCGTAACTTTATTTAGATTTTGTTCAATTGCATTGAAGAAATCGTTTGGATTAAATTAACGAATAGTTTGAAATTGATCTTTTTCATTCCTTATAGTTTTTGTTGCAACTTCGAGAGTTTTGACATTGTTTTGCGATGAATCTCATACATCTCTTTCCCACGCGGCGGTAAATCTTTTTTGGCTACTCCAGTCCGACCAAGAATCCCTTTTTCTATTATTATTTACGTATACATTTAAATATAAATAAATATATTTATCGTGTCGGAATTGTTTGTGCAATGATCGCCTTTCGTTAAATCTTTTAAAAAATGTTCATCGTTTGAGGAATTTAATTCAGGCGGATGTGGATCATTTTCAATAGTATCTTCCGTTGTCTCAGATTCAAGATTTGTTGTATTTAACGAATCACAATTGCTGCAGAATGATCGTCCGTGTTACAAGAGGAACAAGTTACCTCAGCAGGTGAATCTAATAAAATTTTCTCGACTTCAGCAAGAAAACTTTTTCGACTTTTACTTAAATCTCTAAAGCAATGCTCATTATTTATGGAATTTGATTCTGGCAGAGGCGGTTAATTTTCAACACTATTTTTCGCTTCATTAAAATTATTATCAGGAATATTAGCCTGACAAGTAGATTGCAAGTTGTGAGATTTCAAAAAGTTTGAAATATTTTCAGAAGAGTTTTCATTCTTATCAATGATCCCATCAAAATTTACATCGTAAATGGAAAGGAGTTCAGTAAGCGACTCTGTTGTGCAAACTTGTCCTGACAAAACAGTAGATGCTTCACTTGAAGCTTCTACACTTATGGATGAAGGAACGGCTCAACATGTTAATATGCGACTCGTTTAATTCAAAAAATATTTTGATTCAAAATGAACTTCACAGGCATAAAAGTTGTTACAATTATCATGGTCGATATTACAAATTTCTGTCCATTTACTTTTTCCTTCTTGGTCTTTGGGAAATTTGTAAAAATGTTTATTTTTGTAGTCCGCTCTAAATTTAATTAAAAAGCTATTTTTGCAACTTAGATATTTGCAGGTATATTTTACCCTACCTAAAGAAGGAGCCATCTCAATTATCGTGTGCATGTGACGCTGTAAATTATACTCCTATTTTAAGTCTGAAATTTCTAAGAATATCACAGTGGTCAGACTCGATTAATAATTAAAATTTTTATTAGTAGATTAAAATATCTAATATGTTAAGTGCTACAGCACTTACAACTTTCTAAGCTAAATTGAAAAAAAATTTACTAGTACAGTGACTAACGCCTCAGTCTTCGACTTTTCTCCGAATTAACGTCATATTTACTTAACGCATAAAGTACTAGATAGAGGTCTTTGGCCTTTGTAAGCTACATTGAAAAAATTCTATTCTACCAAAACGTAGGCTTCAGTCTTCGATATTACTTTAAAGTGTTACATTTACCTAACGCATAAGCTGCTACATCATATAATACCTTTTAAGATCTCTTTTATAATCAATTCTACGAAATTAGATATCACAGACTTCATCAGACTTGTACTCTGTTTCACCTAATCTAGGACTTAACTATACACTGTAAAAAAATCTTTTGTAATATTTACAATTAGATTGTAATTTCACAAGAAGTGTATTTTCAAATTACAATGTATAACCTGGTAAATTTATCAGTGTCGCTCAGAAATTCACGATCTAGTCCAATTTCACCTCATGGAACAGTATGAAATAACTGTCCGATGTAAAATTACTATGTCTGACAATGAAAATTATTCGATCAGTTTGGCATGTAGTCAAGTTGCGTGAGTGAATAAATTTAAATAAGCTTATAAATTAACACTTTTTTGGTAAAGTTGCAGTATTTAGCATAATTTCACAAGCGGGTAGTATTGTTACGTCTTGGCATCCTGAGAAATTACAGACAGGACATAAATTAACAATTCATCAACAAACTGACAGAAAGAGATGGCGCGTTGGACTTTATCATAAAATTACATCTCAGAGCCTCTAATATTGCTCTAATAGCACGGCGTGCCTGAACGGGAGTTAAATAAAATTTTCATGAACGTCTCAGATCTTTGCAGGATCTTTGAGTAGAACATAAATAGCGATGTTTTGGACAAAAATGGAAATATTTTGTCGAGCTCTGTCAAAATAAAACTGATTTAAAGGTTTTTTATACCTTTTTTCTCTAATTTCGTAACTAAAGCGGTTTTCAAATACTTTTTTCAACTTTACGTATCAGCGAATCTCTACATTAATTTTTTGAGTCAAAGCACTTGATTTAAACCAAATTTTCACGCTTATCCGGTGTCGCTATTTTATTTTTAAACAGCTACATCATTTTTTTAAGGTCAAAAAATGGTATGGTTTTGCGCAATTATCAAAAAATTCTTACAATTTGTTAAAATGAGCTAACGAAACCAGATAAGCGGGAAAATTTGGTTTGAATCAAGTACGTTTAGCGAAAAAAACACGTCCATTGACTGCACATTTATTTATAATTCAAATTTAATTGATACAGTCGCTATACGAAAATGTCGGTTTTACCTTCTTTTCGGACTCTTTTTGAACGACTACAGCTTAATTTTTGTTTTTTTTTTGTTTTGTTAATTTTTATATATTGAAAGTTTCTCTGTCATCACTTTTCTTAAATTTTAATGTCATTGAATTTTATTTGCCCATTATAAATTAGCCTTTATATTGCAGTGAAAAATAAGAATAACTCGAATAAAGCTGTTTACTTATGGATTTATTTAAATAAGCTTCATATCATCATAATATTTTGTACGATAATTTGAAAAATGAATTCTTGAGCACTGAAATTTAATTGTAGTTTTTTAATGTTTTTGTATATTTTAAACGAGAAAAAAAGCTTAGATATGAGAAGAGTTGTATGCACAAACAGCCAGCAATAATTGTAAACAGACAAGCACATCATTGGTTTTTGATCATTTATATTTATCCTTTTTTTTATTATTATTATTTTGTTTTTATTAAGAGATATGATTTCCATTATAACTAAATGCAAGAATTTTCCGTGTTTCCAATTCGGAAAACTCTTACGAGAAAGAGTACAAACAAACAAAAAGTTTACGAAAATTAAGCTGCAGTCGTTCAAGAAGAGTCCGAAAAGAAGGTAAAAACGACATTTTCGTATAGCGACTGTATCAATTAAATTTGAATTAGAAATAAATGTGCAGTCAATGGACGTGTTTTTTTCGCTAAAAGTACTTGATTCAAACCAAATTTTCCCGCTTATCTGGTTTCGTTAGTTCATTTTAACAAATTGTAAGAATTTTTTGAAAATTGCGCAAAACCATACAATTTTCTTATCTCGTATCTTTGAAAAAAGTATTTGAAAGCCGCTTTAGTTACGAAATTAGTGAAAAAAGATGTAAAAAACCTTTAAACCAGTTTTATTTTGAAAGAGCTTGACGAAATATTTCTATTTTTGTCCAAAACATCCCTACTTATGTTCTACTTAAAGATCCTGCAAAGATCTGAGACGTTCATGAAAATTTTATTTAACTCACGTTCAGACACGCCGTGATAGTGATGAGTTCTATGTGAATAAAAAAAATATGTCTTTTTTATTCAAAACGATATCTAAGAAATGTAATATGCGCTTTATTTATCCTGCTAGAGTGTTTAAAAATTTATAACCTCACGAACATAACCTCAAAATTGAAGTGTGGTCCTGGCCATTTACGTCCTGCATTTTTTTTTTACAAAAGTGTGTAAACTTACATTGTCGCACGCAGATTGAATAATTTCCATCGTGGCACGATGTAAAATTACACCAACTTTTTTTACAGTGTACTATTTATAAAGCTTTTGAAGCTATATTTTCTTCTTTTTCTCACTTATAATTAACTTAAGCTAAAGTCCTGTACTGAAAAGACTATAACGTATCACAGTCCTCCATATATAGGCTCCATCATCACATCTTGAAATCTAAAAAAGGAAAAATGCAATTTGTTATACATAGTAAGAAATATTTTTAAAATTATTATTTAACATATCCTAAAGTAATTGAGTGCCAAAATATTTGTTTAATTTATCCATACCTTCAAGATTGCATACGAGCATTTTGCTATTTCTGCTGTCGTCTAGCGGCGAATTGTTTGCACCATCCCTGGCGGACCGAACGAACGGAACGGATACGCTACAGCGTATCCTTATAGTATCCACATCGTATCCTCTCCGTATATATATATATACCATTAAACCATTTCCCTTTCAGTGTAGGCGTGACACTACCCGATTCGGGTAGTGTTTCTAGGTTTTTCTTGTAGTTATAAATAACTACAAGTGTGGGCTCACCACACCCATCATGCAAGAAAAACTCAATAAAAAAGAAAGATTAACATTTCACTTGTTGAAATTCGGATTCTACGTGAAATTTTGAGTTAAAAGGTCACAGAGTAATCGCAATAGTTTTTCTTGCCACATTAAAAACTTTTAAGAAATAATAAATAAAAATAAATAAATAATAATAAATAAAAAATAAATATAATATTTTTTTAAAGTTTTTAATGTTGCAAGAAAAACTATTGCGATTACTCCGTGACCTTTTAACGCAAAATTTCACGTAGAATCCGAATTTCAACAAGTGAAATGTTCATCTTCCTTTTTAAATGAGTTTTTCTTGCATGATACGGAGAGGATACGATGTGGATACTATAAGGATACGCTGTAGCGTATCCGCTCCGTTCGTTCGGTCCGCCAGGGATCAGCAAAGCGAGTCGAGAGAGTAGAGCCACCCAAAATTTCTCCATACAATTGGTCATATAAAATAATGTCGAACACTTCCATTTTGTTCACGTAAATATTTGGTCCTTCCTGTTCATCTCTCGGAGTGTAAAAACCTCCTATAGTTCAAAAGTAATAACGCTAATATTAAAATATACAAGTTGTCAAGTACGGATATGACATTTCGCAATACGTTTCAATAAAATAGATATATCAACCAAATATATTATAAAATTATATATTCCTTTAAATTCTGTTTATTCTTTTAATTATATCAATGACATTACCACGTTTATCTTTACGTAACACAGAATTTATTAATAATTTGATACACAAATTTTTCAGAGGTTATGTTGGAATTTTTTCATCACATAATATACGAACATAAAGATTCAGCTAGCTAAAACACATTTATCAGCTTTTTCATGAGCACTTTAAAACCTTTAAAATATAAAGTATTATGTAAATCTGAAATTGGTCTCATCCCTGCCGATTGAACGGCACTGAAACGGCACTCAAACGGCACTGCCCAGTGCCGTTTCAGTGCTGCTCGTTTAAAGCTACTCAGATTCCAGTTTTAAAAGCCTGCAGAAGTTCCCTTTATACCTGCGAATAGGCTATCAAGTTGACCAGCTGAAAGGGATTAAAAATGAAAAATTAAAATTTGTAAATATTTGAAATTACCTCTGCGAAAGTTAGAAATTCAGAATCTACGGGCCGTTCCCCTGCCGATTGAACGGCACTCAAACGGCACTGCTCAGTTCCGTTTCAATGCTGCTCGTTTAAAGCTACTCACATTCCAGATTTAAATGCCTGCAGAAGTTCCCTTTATATCTGCGAATAGGCTACCAAGTAGACCAGCTGAAAGGGATTACACATTAAAATTGGTAAAATTTTGAAATTACCTCTGCGAAAGTTAGAAATTCAGAATCTACGGGTTTCGATAATTTCAGATATCTAACTTTTTTTTGAAAAGTTTAAAATTGGAATGAATATAATGTATCTCGTAAATGGAATGAGATACGCCAAAACAGACAACATTTTCGAATTCAACTTCAGATTAGTATATCAGTATATAATTTATGAGTATGAAATATATATGGGGCGTTATTTCTCAAGTGTACCCACTCAAAAAGTCAAAGTTGTCCGATCTAAGTTAAACTTAAGCAAAGCGTTGTGCTATTGGATAGTAGTTTATGGGGGAAAAATTTTGTCATTCGGATAAGGATTGACCGAGGGGGAGGGGGTGAAAGTTTTGGGATCTTCGTGGATATCGTCTATTTCGGCGATTTTTAACTCTTCTAATAGCGATAAAAAAAATTTTGTCCAGTACAGTTTCGATAGAGGTTTTCACGCTCTTTCGATTGGTCCAACGCATTTTTTCAAAAAATAAATATTTGACCTTCAAAAATGAAGGTAAAAAATAAATTTGACTTTTTTTGGAAATAAGACAGGTTTTTTTGTTTTTTTTTGTCTTAACAGAAAGCTTAGGTTTTTTCCTATAAGACTATGTAGATTAGAAAATGAGATTCAAATTTTTAATTTATGAAAATAAGCGTTGAGTACTCCGGTACGCGCATGACGCTGCTGCTAGAGCCCCGCGGCGCACCGTGGTGCCTTCATGGTACTGTTCTTACGAAAAATAATAATATATGCTAGTATATTTGATCGCTCTCTGCATTTTACAGGGCTGAAACTGCCATTATTTGAATTCCTGCATTACGTTCGCTGGCGAATTAAAAAAAAAATTTGAATATCAGAAAATCAAGTTATTGAATAAGTGGTCAGGTCGAAAAAGAGGTTTCATGAATTAACTAAAATTAAAGCTTGGAGATTTTTTTATGCTGATGTCTCCTCTTCCATCTGCCTTACTTTCAGCCTTTCGTTTTTTTTAGTGACAGTTGTTTTCACTTTGTTTTCTACTTTTCGTTTCTTCTCTTTTGGGAAGTAGTCGCATTCCGTGGCTGAGGAAAATTTCTTCAATTGAAGTCTCCCATCTTCAGTAGGTATAAATGCATGGTATTGCAAAGTCCCTTTGATTGTCACTGCAGCGCCGAATCTGCTTTTAAGATCTTCAGCAGTGGCTTCGTGATCTTCCTTGATACTAAAAATGATTTCAGTTTCCTTGCAGTACTTCTTTGACCACATAAATAGGGATGAAGCATCTAGCATGCTAACTTTAGCGGAACATTGTAGGCTAAACCTTGCTGCATTTCGTTTAACATTCGTCCCTATGCCATCACATGCTCCCTTACCATGAGCGGTAGGGTGGTAATGCCACTCAGCTGGAATTCCGAAATCTACCTTATGAGCTAGGATATTAGCAATGAGTATGTGAGCATAGGGGCGAATGTTAAACGAAATGCAGCAAGGTTTAGCCTACAATATTCCGCTGAAGATCGCATCCTAGAAGCTTCATCCTTATTTCAGTGGGCAAAGAAGTACTGCAAGAAAACTGAAATAATTTTAGTAGCAAGGAAGATCACGAAGCCACTGCTGAAGATCTTAAAAGCAGATTCGGCGCTGCAGTGACAATCAAAGGGACTTTGCAATACCATGCATTTATACCTATTGAAGATGGGAGACTTCAATTGAAGAAATTTTCCTCAGCCAAAGAATGCGACTACTTCCCAAAAGAGAAGAAACGAAAAGTAGAAAACAAAGTGAAAACAACTGTCACTAAAAAAACGAAAGGCTGAAAGAAAGGCAGATGGAAGAGGAGACATCAGCATAAAAAAATCTCCAAACTTTAATTTAAATTTAAATTTAAATAACTTGATTTTATGAAATTCAATTTTTGTTTTTAAATTCGCCAGCGAACGTAATGCAGGCATTCAAATAATGGCAGTTTCAACCCTGTAAATGCAGAGAGCGATCAAATATACTAGCATATATTATTACTTTTCGTAAAAACAGTACCATTAAGGCACCACGGTGCACCGCGGGGCACTAGCGGCAGCGTCATGCGCGTACCGGATTACTCAACGCTTATTTTCATAAATTAAAAATTTGAATCCCATTTTCTAATCTACATAGTCTTATAGGAAAAAATCTAAGCTTTCTGTTAAGACAAAAAAAAAAAAAAAAAAAAAACCTGTCTTATTTCCAAAAAAAGTCAAATTTATTTTTGACCTTCATTTTTGAAGGTCAAATATTTATTTTTTGAAAAAATGCGTAGGACCAATCGAAAGAGCGTGAAAACCTCTATCAAAAGTGTACTGGACAAAATCTTGTTTATCGCTATTAGAAGAGTTAAAAATCGCCGAAATAGACGATATCCACGAAAATCCCAAAACTTTCACCCCCTCCCCCTCGGTCAATACTTATCCGAATGACAAAATTTTTCCCCCATAAACTACTATCCAATAGCACAACGCTTTGTCTAAGTTTAACTTAGATCGGACAACTTTGACTTTTTGAGTGCGTACACTTGAGAAATTACGCCCCATATATATAATGAGAAAAATCATTAATTAAAAAAGTGTTAATTATTTGATGAAAATTTTAAAAAGGGATTCGGGTTGGTGGCGGCTAACTACTATAAACCACTCTGCCCGCGCGGTACATGACGACTACAATAGGACCATTATATGACCGTCGCATCACTCTGAGTGCCGTTTAGGTGCCGAAATCAGCACAAACAGTCACTGAAACGGCACTTACGGCCCACTGCTGTTCGCCAGTGCCGTTTCAGTGCCGTTTCAGTGCCGTTTCATCGACAGGGATCGGTCTAGTCGACGCACAAACAATTTATTCTATAAAACAATTTTCGATCACTTACCATATTCTCTACGATGCTGCCTTTTCTTTTAATTAATATTTGCACAAAAAAACGTCACATTTCAGTGGTAAAAATTGCATTAAAACATTAAAATCATGACACAATCGTAAATCAGGACAGTAAAAACAACTCAGCGTACAGCCATTTTCAGATATGGGTATGAGAAAAATCAAACACAAGTGACGCGTTCGGGCGCAAACATATTCAAATCACATTACACTCAGAAAAATGTTTGTTTAAATCGAACAAACGTTTGTTTGACCCTATATCAATGCTAGAATTTGTTTGATTCAAATAAAATTTGTTTGAATCGAGCAATGGTGTGTTTAAATCAAATCACTTTTGTTTAAATCAAACAAATATTTGCTTCAATCAATCAAATATTTGTTTGATCCTATATTATTGCCATTTTATTACCTGGCAAAATATTTGTGTTACCGGAAGTCTCATTGCGAGGTTCACCCCCATGCAGAGAATGGCACTCAAGTTGAACTCGCGGTAATCGCAACCACTTCCAGTCTTACGGAATTGTTAAATTGTTTTTTAACCGTTGCGAAAATCGCGAAAAATGTATTAATTGTTAACTGTGCACCAAACAGTGTCGACTGTCCTTTGCTCGAAAGGTAAATCTCACTTTTAGCATCTCTACTTTTTTTTGCTTTTAGTACTAAAGACAAAAAAAGTATTGATACGAATTGAATTGAAAAGATTAAGACACCCCGCAAATCCCGCTTTGCGACAATGACGCATTGGACCAGTGTGTCAATGTATGTAAATTCGGGAAAACGGTATTTCAATTTTGAATATTTCTATACGTACAAATACGGAGCAAAAGTTTGAAGTCAGCTAATTCACTTCAATGTGTCAGCCCGAAAACTCTTCAACATTGGTCAATACGTCTGAATTCGTGAGAGTAAATTACACATTCGAATTCGCCATAATTCGTCACGGCGAATTTCAACAAGTGTTGATTTTTACAATTTAATCCATAACAGGAAAACCAAAGTGCGGGGCATATAGAATTTATTGTAAATGTTTAGTAAATTGTCCGGTAGCTCACTAGAAATGCATATATGCACTTTTATTAATTTTTTTCGAATTGACCTTGACCACCCATTCATATGAATTCACATGCACTCAATTCGCGCTATCTCAATTCATCTAAATGCATCTGAATTCGTTTAATCGACTCAGAAAACGGGATTCAGGCGCATTTAAAAATGTTAATTTGCCCCAATCCGTATCAATTCTTTCTTTTTTGCTAAGGTCTCATACAATACTGGTGTCTTTTTTAGGCTCTATTAAAACTCAATCATTAAATAATATATAATAATCTCTCAACCATAGTTTCGGTGAAATAATGTGGATTCTCGCGTGAAAATGACGTACCTCTACTGAGGTAATTCATCAAATCTTGTGCATTCTTGTACACCGTCCCAATGCCCTTAATGCTATACACATAATTTTCCCAAAATGTACATTTCCAGGAAGTGCAAATTTACCGGAAAAAAATTTCGAATTCAAGAATTTCCGAATATATTGTATAATTCCCGAAATTTAAAATTCCCGAAAAGAAATAGAAATATCGAATTCGAAAATTCCCGAAAGTATGAATTCCCGAAATTGTAAAGTTTCCAAAATTTAAAATTCCCGAAAAAAAATGTTTTTCGATTGTGAAAACGCACACTAGCCTAGGTTGTACCTTTTTAGTAAACAAAATTTTCAAACGAAAAAAATTCAAAACAGTATATGATTTAGAGGTCCTTCATTGGAGTTTTGTATTTTTGATGTGTAAACATCTTAGAACTCGATATGGGGAGTCGCGCCTGATTCAAATGAAACCATGGCTGTAAAGTGTAACGCAAGCCTCTGACACACGCGTTGTGTCTTATGTCACAGACCGGAGGCTTGCTTCTTTCCACCCACCGAAAGGAGCCCCTCAGCCCCCCCCCCTCTCTCCCTCTCGAAGAATATGTTTTGTTTTTTACATAATTGGTCATTATTTAAACAATTTCCATTTATTTAAACAATCTCTTCTTCCTCAGATTGTAACAAGTCATTATTCTCTGGAATTTATATCTCGAAAATAATAATTTTCCACGACTTACAGAGAAAAATATATTTTTTTAACGAATAATAATTGTTTAAACAATTATAAATTATTTAAAAAATACTTGGAAACTCGTCATTTATCGATTAAAAATAATGCATTTTAAAAAATCACAAGAAATACCGTTTCTAGTATGAATTCATTAGAAAACTGCTATTTTGCATTTTTTTCGGTTTCTTTTTCATTCTGTTTTGAAAATATGCTGTGTCTAATTTGAAAAAAAAAAGAAACAATTTTCAATATTTTTTTAATAATTTTTGAGTACTTAGATGCGTAATAATAATGATAAGTGTCCTAATAATGAATTTTCCATAATGAAATTTCAATTTTTATTATTCTTCTTCATGAAATATAATTTGCCTAATTTTAAATGTAGATGCTTAACATAAGTGCGACACAATGTGTTCTTTCAGAGAAACTATATCGGGCCGCATCGGTATTTTTTAAACAAAGCTTGATTAAGCAGGCAAATAAGAGAATGCGTTTTAGGAAATAAAATAGTTTGAAGAATGAATCAATAAATTTTTTAAGTGTTCAAAATTATATCATGTTTAAACAATTTTAGGTTGAAACACTACGATAAGGATTTTACATTGTTATTAAAACATTGAAATTAAAAAATGTCACTTATAAATCAAAAATGAAGAAAAATGAAACAATGAAAATTTGAAGTTTAAATTCAGCACTCTGAAATTGTAATGATTCGAGTCTTATTTTATTTAAAATAATTCAATTTCAATTTGTTTATTTTTGAATATTTCATTTTTACTTTCTTATTTTAAATTTATTATAACACACATAGTGAACCTCAATGCGTGTCCAGAGTTCTTTCAGAGAAGTCATATCGGCCCGCATCAGTATTTTATAAACAAAGCTTGACTAAGCAGACCTGGAAGAGACTGCGTTTTAAGAACTAAAATAGTTTGAACAATAAATCAAGAAATTTGTAAAAATTAAAAATTATATCATTTTCAAACAATTTTATCTTAAAAACAGTACAATGTAGCGATTATAAGTTGTTTCTTGAGAAATCTAAATTGAAAAATGTCATTTACAAATAAAAAAAATAAAAATGAAACAATCAAAATTTTAAAGTTTACATTCAGCACCCTGATTAATGAATAGCTATTTGTGATACAAGTGCGCAAAATAGGTGATTGTGTGCGAGTGTGAATTTTGCAGCATATGTCGGAGGCTCGAAGCATGAGTCGGTGAGACGAGTCGTAGACGAGTGCTTCGAGCCGCAGGCGAATGATGCAATCACACGAGTTACCAATCACCTATGCGCACGTGTATCACACGCTATTTTTTGCAACGCCCGTCCGAAAAAGTTGTTAGGAGGAGGTAACGAAAAATAATCATTTTATATTGCATAGAGTGGAGTAAAGAATTTTTTTTGAAAAAAAAAAAACTTAAAAAAAAAATATTTTTGAAAAAAATTTTTTTTAAATGTTTGAAAAAAAAATATTCTGAAAAAAAAATTTTGTGAAAAAAAATTTTGAACAAAAAATTTGAGAACAACAAAATTTTGAAAAAAAAATGGGAAACAAAAAAATTTGTTGAAAAAAATTTGTTGGAAAAAAAATTATTTAAAAAAAATGTTGGCGTTTATGCTCTTTTGCCGGGGGGATGGGGGAAACGAAACCCTAAAAACAAAACTTCAATCATTAAAATATTTGTTCAAGTTAAATCTAAATTTATTTCAAGAAGATACCAACATCAGTGTTTAAAGTTACCTATGCCAGTGTCTAAAGTACCTCATCTCGAAAGTGCGCATGCGCAACTTTTTCACCAGTGCCTAAAGTAAGCCATCTTCAAACTGCGCATGCGCGAAAATTATTTGCACACAGTCTGCTCAAATAAGGTCCTTTAGGCACAATTTAGAAGCATGAAAATGTCAACTTTAGAGGTGGGTGTTGCAAAAAAGAACTTATCAATATTGATATAAAGTCAGGTTTTCATAACTGAATTAAAACTAATTAATAGAACAGTATTCTGACAGACTTGCAGAAAATTATCTTTAAAATTAGCCCATAAACAATAAAAAAATGGTTATTTCCGAATTTATTGATATTTTCCGGAAACATTAACATTTGACGTTTTTTCAAATAACTTCTAATAAAATCAGCACAGACTGGCTTTCATGTATGCCCATAAAACGGGTAATTTTATCACCTTTCATGCAATAATTGAGACAAAATATACATGTGCGTGAGTTATTATTTGCTTTATGTAAGATTTCAATTTTAGTTAACGTTTACCGAAGATGTTTACACATAAATATGTCTTGGGTCGTAGTTTTGGACGCACGTGATGTTTTTTTTATTGACTTTCTATGGTTTTCCTGTTCTCAATAACTTGAAAATTCGTGTATTAAATTTTTATACATATAAAATTACACCCTCTTATATTACGAGAATTGTAAATAATTTAATGACAGTCTTTTGGTTCATTTTGAAGGAAAATAATCATTTTTTCTCAATTTCTCTATAATAATTAACTTTTTTTATTTACTTATTGTATTTTGTAATTAACACCCCGTTTTTCAAATTATTATACAAAAACGTGAAACAAGTAAGATAGAATGAATTTTTTCTTCAAAAATGAATTTAGTAATTTTTTCTGAATGATGTACAAAGATGGTGATGTAAGAGAAAATAATTCTACACGTACAAAAATGTAATACCTTCATTTTCAAGATATTAATAAAAAAAATTCTATACACAACACAGAGATGAGTTCCAGTACAATTTTCAGTCTTTTTACTTTTCAGACAATTCATTTACACCATCTCTGTAAAGACCACCCTAATGTGGAACTGTTAATTTTTTCATAAGATACTTGAAAAATAGTGCAAATTTTTTTTTTTTAATGAAGAATAGCGTCAGAAATAATGGATTTTCTACATTATTTTTACCTTATTCTAAAAGCTAGTTCAATATCAGTAACGTACCAAGAAAATTGTGTCAATTTGTTCCTTCATACTTCCAGATTCCTGTTTTAACAAATACGTTGTAAAAACAAAAATGGTTAAAATTATATATATAAGTAATGTTCAAAATAAGGTTGATTGTATGATTTAGTGATATCTTTTAGTGCACCTGACCGTTACTTTCATATTGAAAAATAAAATTTTACTAAATAATATTAATCTTTACAACTTTTTTGTTCAATTTTCGTACTCTGAAAGCATACGGAAAACAATCGCCAAATTTTCTGTAATCGTTATTGACATTTATTATAAATTTACCTTGGAAATTAATCAAAACAGTTTTTAGGCAATTCGAATCTATTTTGTGAATGATTTATAATTTTTAAATCGTTTAAAGTTTTAATTCCTGACAAGATCTGCTTACAGAATTACCTAGAACCCTTCATCTTGGGCTTATTTAACGTGTATTGTGGGGACATATAAAAAAAACAAAGCGCACGATTTTCAAAGTCTATATTTTCGCGCCTCAATTGTCGCTAACTACTAAGCTAGTTTACAGAAGAAAAAATGTACTTTAGGTATTGCAGAAATTAAGATATGTTACGAATGTTCGAACCTGCTTTTATATTCTTAGGCTATTGTACATAAGAAATTCATTTTAGCAAATATTCTACATTTGGGTAATGCAGATAGGGACTTCAGAAGATACATTGTTTTTTGCCACTGCTTTTTGAAATTTTCTTAAATTGCTATTAAGCAATAATTTCAGGTACATATCAATATTATTCAGCTACGCATTTGTTTACTCGTTTCCACACCAGTCATGGAGTAGAATACTTAGCGCGTTTTTTTATAGTGGTATCCCCAGTAGGCCTAATCCACCTTTTTTAACTTTTCATTTTTAGACAGTACAGTCCACTAGTGTGACAGCTGTTTTTTTAGAATTATTTAAATTATTGTGTTCTTCATAAAACAAGGTATACCATTTTTCGTTCAAAATAGAAAAATACATGATTAAATTCTACCAGAAAGAAAAATGAGCCCTTAAGGGCATGTGAGACATTTTAAAATACGATTTACCGACCTTCCCATGTTATTTTTTCCGCCACTTTAAAAAGAGGGAAATTGAAAAATCGTGCTAATTTTTTTTTTAAATGATAGGTAATATTATGGAGCTGGTCTGTCTGGTCAATTAAAGTTGCTATATTGTTGCTAAATATATATTTTTAATATTTGTAATGTTCACCTACAAGCGCTTGTATTTCAAATTATTTAAATATGGCGGCTGATCACATTGTATTTTCTTTTGCCAATTACAAGTGTCTGGTGCATTTTCACTTCACCGAAAAAGAAGAAATTAGCAATACAGTATGTATAAATGATATAAAAATTGGCGAAATATTATTTCTGATTGAAATGCAATCATTAAAACGTAGTGCAGGAGCGAGGTGATGGATAGCAGAAGTGTTTGTCTCTTAGCGCGAAAAGCATTTCAAAATATAGAGGGCTCTGGATTTGGAAAATGCTGACAGCGCCACGTTGCACTTGCGGTTTTTGGCAGAAGCTTAGTGACCAGTCTCTAGAGACAGCGTCGGTAACGGCGAAATCGTTTAAAGATCTCAGTAATTTCTGACATGACTATTGAAAAATAATGAAATTATTTGTGTTGATAAATATTAAATTGTTCGCAGTTGTTAAATTTATATAGTAGAATTGCATGATATTTAAAAATTGAAGTAGATCAATTCATTATGAAGTTGTTGGCCAGGCTGGTTTGAAAAGAAATATTTGTAATAAAAATTATTGAAACTATTTTTTATACATGATCACTAGGGTAGTCCAAAAAATGCTTTTCGAGCTATAGGGCAAGTCCCCCCCCCCCCCAAGTTTCCATCTTCGGAGAATAAAAATCTTTAATTTTTTTTTCGAAATTCGAATAATAAATACGTACCACCGGGCACTTTAAAATCCCATTTAATTAACATGGGGAAATTTTGGATTTTCGAACAATTGAGCTCATATTTCAGGGTTTGATCAAAACGTGCCAACTTTCTTAGGGATTGAAGAGGAGTACCTATGAAATAAAACCATACTAATAACTTTCATTTTTAACCCCCCCCCCACACACACACAGCGCCCCAAACATGACCCAAAAATCAAAAAACTACATTTTCACGTATTATTGTTACTTTTTATCATTTTTCGTCGTCTTTTTCATACAAATAATTACCAGTGGACAATTTGAATATTTCCCATGACTTTTTAAACAATTTTTAATTGTTTAAACAAATATAACTAATTGAAATAATTATTTATTCCCCAAAAATGTAAAAATAGTCGTACTTTTTGATTGAAATGTAATAATTCGTCATTGTTTGGAGTAGTAATTTTTTTTAAAACATCATGTAATTATTTAAACAATTACATATTGTTTATTCTCAAAATTTCTAAAAATTGCCCCAGAGATGTCTAGTTTTTTCTCAAATTGGTATCCTATGTTACTTTTTGTTGAATAATAATTATATAATTTTCATACATATATTTTAATGTTTATTAAATTCCTATTCGTTTAAAAAATTTTGATTTGCTTAAGCAGTTTTTTTTCGATAACTTAAAAAAAATCAAATAAAATGAAATCCATATAATTATTTTTCTGACTGTATAGTATATGGAAAGAATATATTAACCTTTTTTAATTGTTTAAACAAATATAATTCGTTCAAACAATTATTTTTCCAAAAATATTTTTTAAATCGTATTTTCTGAATTTAACATAATAT
>CAKNYM010036680.1:18100-44130 GCA_932195095.1 Andricus curvator | reverse complement strand
TGGCATTGACGGCGCCATATGTGTCTCAGTCCCGGGACTTAATGACCCATGTGTTACTTCTTGTGCTCCGGTAGTGTCGAGGTCCAAAAGCTCGACCTCGATGCGGGGGACGAGCTCGCGCACGCTACCCTCTACGCAGACCGCTTTTTTATGGCCGCAGACATCTTGGATCTGCCATCCGCTGCCGACCCTACTTCCACAAAAATCTCTTTGTTTCGGGTTTTCCTGAAACCCCTGATTTTTACCCCGAGGGTGTCCGGCTCCACCTTTCGCTTGAGGTCCCTAAAGACCTCCGCGAAGCTTGAGCCTTCGGCCGGTCTTATGAGAACCGCCTCAGGTCGAGCTCGCCTTAGTGTCCTGGCCTGTTTCCCGTCAGCAGCAGGCTTTTTCTCCTCTTCTCCTCGTTTAGGTTTCGAGGTCACCGCCAACGCAGCAGTGCGGCTTGTCGGCGTCTTCTTCTTCGGCTTTGAAGAATTTGCCTCTATGGGATTCAGGGTTTGCGCTACCCAGACTTGGGAGCGGGAGTTTCCACGGCTTCTTCAGTCCGGGTCGCCGTTTGGCTAGTATCTTTCCCAGTTTCGTCCTTCTTGCGAGCCTCTGCTTTTAACTCTGCGGCATAAGCAACACTCATCGGCACGTACTTAAAGTATGCTCCGTTGATATTGATCGCTGAACTCAATTTGTCCGCCAACTTGCACGCTTAGGCAGTTCCGTCCCTGATTGGCATGAATATTTTTCTTTGCGAAAGGCAGAATAAATGCATTTGCCTTTTTTTTCATCAATGAGTGCTTTTGCCTCTCCGATATTTCGCTCCACTCTCTCTCTCTTTGTCCTCCGTCTTCGTATGTAAACTTTGGTTTAGCTCTTCACTTAGGTCCAATGGATCACAAAACTCCTCACACACGCTTCGATTTCGTTCGTCTTATTTTTCTGTCATGCTGTTCCCACGAGTAGCTAGGGAAGTATGGGTCCACCCCAGCGGAGCCCCGCATGCGGGGGTAAGGTCTGAATACTCTAGCAGGCGACCTGGTATCCTAGAGGCATCGTTTGGAACACCATACCCTGGTGTCATTCAGTCTTCGGCACGGTTGTTAGCGCCTTGATTTGGGGGTTTTCCCTTCAGTACCACACCTGGACCATTGTCCGCGCCTGCTTATTGAGTTTTGTAACCGTATTCAGCAGAAACAATTGATACAGCACCCCCTATCCGCAACCCGGGGACGCGCCCGGTAGCCTGGTCAAAGGCGCCAAGGATACTATTACTACTAATACTACTACACCTACTACCACTCCCACCGGGCGCGTCCCCTGGTTGCGGATAGAGGGCCCTGTACCTGAGGGTTTCTGCTGAATACGGTTACAAAACTTAATAAGCAGTGGCAGACAATGGTCCAGGTGTGGTACCGAAGGAAACCCCCCAAGTCAAGGCGCTAACAACCGTGCCGAAGACTGAATGGTAGCAGAGTATGGTGTGTAACGGCCTCCTAGAGTATTCAGACCTTACCCCGCACACGGGGCTCTGCGGGGGTGGACCCATACTTCCCTAGCTGCTCGTGGGAATAAAATGGAGAATCTACAAAATTTTAACAGAAGTGTGTCCGAGGAGTTGGAAGGTGATTTGGACGTGGTAGAGAAGCTTGAACCCGGTCAAAAGACGAATGCGAAGCTAGACATAATGGATGCGGATAGATTTATGAAGCAGAGTCGAAAAGCCCTGGAGGATTTGAAGGGTGTGTTGAAGCGGATGCAGGATTTTTGCGACACGAAGCGGAAGTGATGCCGAAGAGGACTTTTATTGAGCAGGCGGGGAAGACTTGCCCTATGGATGCTCATCCCAACTTCAGATAACTTTGGATAAAGAAAATCTTTGATTTAAAACTATGTTCATAGTATGAGAAGAGATATACGTAATTATATAATTAATTAAAACAAAAATTTATATAAAGAACTATACATGTGGTCAATATATGTGACGTGGAACGAAGAAACCAGCCTTAGGATCGAAAATGAGTTTACGAGAAGAAGCAAATCAAAGTCCAGAAAATTTAATTTTGATCCTGGAGAAACGGAGATTTTCTTGTTTTAAAGAGGAAATCTTCATTATTCAGAATCAATAAAAACCGGAAAATCGATTTTTTGGTCCTAATTCTGGTGTCTTCATTCCACGTCACATATGCTCATTGTTTGTACAAAGAACCAAGAAAACAACTAGCAAAAGCTACAATGGGTGAACCATGGCTCACCATTGCTCAACATGGGATAAGCGTGGGGTAAGCGTGGTTCAATATTGAGTCAATCTTCACCCATGGTCGTCCCATGGTGGTCCCATGGTTATGAACAATGGTTCAATCATGGCTAATGGCCACACTGCCACTATTCGCCCACGGTCGGATGTACTTTCATTGGACTTTGGCAAAATCTGTGGAGATGTAGAAGATGTGCAAAATTTACTCATACTTTCTTGTTTTTTTTTTTAGAGAATTGTTGGAGGGAAAGAAAAATCTTGTGAAAAAATATTGTCCTCCACGAAATTTTTGGATATGGACGTAATTTAGTTCATTTTTAGCGTTTCATAGCCCCGGGCTGAAACCGTTACAGTTTCGGTCAGGCGTCCGACCGTCCGTCGTACAGAAAGGCGTGAGCGCCTAAATTATGTCCCTGCAAAAATTTCGCAGAGTCCAATGAAAGTACATGGTTCTTCAAACATTCTTTAAAAAAATTAAGTTAAATATTTCCGCCTTTAAAATTTTCGTAATGTCTAAAAAAATACTTTTTTCTTCACTACTTCTCTTGTCAAAGCGAGAAGAAAGGAGTCATTTGTGTCCATCTTCAAAAATTGTGCAGAGTCCAATAAAAGTACTTTTTTCCATAAATTCTCTTGAAACATTAAGTTGATTATGTATATTTTTTAAAAATTTCGTAAGGTCTAATAAAACTATTGAAAAATTAGTCAAATCAAGGCGCCGAGCGCTTACAAGGAAGGATTTCTTAGCCTATTAAGACGGTAATTTAAGTCTTAACAGAATCTTAAAACAAAATATATTTTTAATTTTCTAAAAAAATGGATTGGAATAAATTATGCAAAAAAATTGTTTGATAACAAACGTTATAATTAATAATTGTTTAAACAAATCATTATTGTTCATAACTATTTTGTTCTATATTAATACTAAAAAGTTGCGGTTTTTTCCTTAAATTTTTAACTTTTTGTGCACTTTACAATTGGAGTGTAGTAATAATAATTCAATTTAATGAAAATAAGCTTTTAAACAATTTATGATCATTGTTAATAATATCCTCTTTGCCTAATAGTAGAAAGTTGCCGTTTTTTTTCTGAAATTTGAAAAATTTGCCCATATTCCACTTGAAGTAGTGGTGTATTGCTAAATTATTTATCAGCCTGCAATTCATAATGAATTATCCTGACATTTTTATTTAATTATCTAAACGATTTTTGGAAATTCGAAAAAAAAAATAATTTTAAAAGAAAAATAAAGAGGATTTGGAGGTTGCCTTTTTTATTTCCGCTTTTTATTATTTTTAATTTTTAATTGAGACATTTAAGTGTTATCCAAGGGACGACGGGAAAACCCCGAAAAATAAAATTCCCCGCTGTAAAATTCACGTATTGGAAAATTCCACAATAAAAAAATTCCCGAATTGGAAAATTTCCGAACAATACAATTCCAGAATTGTATTATTCGGAAATTTTATTATTCAACAATTTTCAAATTCGGTAATATTATAAACTTTAGGAAATTGCATTATTCGGCAAGCTTCCAATTCGGGAATTTTACAGTGTTGGGAATTTTATTTTCGGGGTTTTTCAGTCCTCCCAGAATTTTATTATTTGGGAACTTTGCCATTCCAAAATTTTATTATTCGGGAATTTTATTTTCCGGGATTTTTCATTCGTCCCAAAAAATCTGAACAAAAAATTGAATTTTAATTAAATTTATTAAATTACATTCTATATTATTATTTTACATTGAATTATATTATAAATTTTTCAATAATAAAATTTAATAACAAATTTAAAAAAGTTTAATGTATTTTTTCTTCTGTTTCAAAACCAAAAATTTGAACAGGGTTTCAAGGGGTTCCCAAATATGTTCACTAATTTAAAAATATTTAATCGGTTTTCAAGAGATTTAAAAATATTTTCGCGGATTTCGAGCGATTCCGAAACATTTTGAGGGAGATTAGATTATTTTAAAGACTTCCAAACATTTCCGGGGATTTTAAGGGTCAATCAGTTTCCGATTCACCCTTACACTCGCTTTACTACCTGTGATCTGTCTTAAGCTGAATATCTGATCTGTACATGATCTTCCAAGCATATGGTAAATCCACTTAGGACCTCCCGTATCTTTTCTTCTGTAATTTTCATTACACTACGAATAAGTATTTTTGAGTATATTTTACTTAAGGTACTTAGTAAGCTGATACTTAATCTTAATTATATCTCTAACTTTAGTGACACAGACTTTCTAAATTCGGTTTTCTAATGCATTATGTTCTATGTCGCATTTCTGTCGAAGTTGGGGAAAACTGCTCATTTGACAAGAGGAAAGTGGTGGTGGAACTCGAACATGTTCATGATCATGCATCACCAGATATTCTTCCTACAACCACAGTACCACACACTTCAGTCGCACTCCTAACAATGACACCCCGGAGCATGGTCAATGCGCCCTCTGTATCTTCATTGTCTATTAGCGCCTTGCAAGTTTCCTTATCTATGCGTTCGCTCATCCTATTCTGAAAATATGTTCGTACTTCCGGTTTCTGTGAATTCTCAACCTTGATTCGCGTTTGTTTCGTTTTCTTGATGGTCTTTCTTCTCCATCCCTGACCTAAGTTTATTTTGGAAACTGGAAGGTAATGGTCAGTATTGCATTCAGAACCACTCATGAACCTTGTATCTTTTACTGGCTCTCTTAGTCTTTCATCCGCAACAACAAAGTTTCTAGTTTATTGTTATTAGTTGAAAACTCTCAGATGGTTGAAAAAAATTTAATATCACCTTAAAAAAATGATTATAGTGTGAAAACAGAAATCAAAAAATTACTACTCACGAAAATAAGAAAATTATAAAGATAAAAATTTCTTCACATGCGAATTTTAATAACATGTATAGCCAAGCTATATAGCAATCAACTTCAAATTAATCGCACTTCATTTGATGATCCTAATATACACTACTTTTCTGCATATTATTTTTGATTTCTAAAATTTTGGTTCCACAATGGAGCTAACACCATTATCTCTGATACGCCGTTATACTTATTTCATCATACATTTTAAAAGTAACTGAAATTATACAAAATTCCTATGTTTTTATCGCAAACTTCAAAGCCTTTCCCTTTTATTCTCGTTGTACTACTTATATTCGAAATTAGTTGATAGAACCTAATAAGAAAATACAACTGTTTTTGGTTGGAAGTTCATTATTTTCGGTTGAAAAATTTGCTATTATATTTTTTGTTGATGATTCATCCTATCCTCTTAACAATTTGATTATTCGGTAAAAAATTTAATTATATCGATGAAAATTTATGTTTTTGGGTGAAAATAGACTATTTTGTTGTAAATTTTAGCAAAAGGAAATTCGGAGCTAAATCTGAGCTAAGCCTGAGCAAATTAATTTGTTAATATTAACCCTAGAACCCACCTATCAATTTTTTCTGCATTTAAAACCCAGAATGGGGTACAATCGTTCACCAACTTTCTCGTTCGTATAAAAGACTTCCCATATGCGCGAATACGGTTCAATTATACATGAATCTCTTCGCTTTTCATTAACGAAGAGAATGGTGTGTGATAATTCAAATTTATGAAAAATCCGTTGGTGAAAAAATGGTTAAAAGGGCAAAAAATGTCGAATACACGCAAAAATGAGCAGCGACTGAATTTTTCGTGGGTTAAATTTGTACCTCAGTGGGTGTTTCTAAGTTTAATCATTGTAAGCCATGCAAAATGGGTTTAAATAAACTCTGAGGTAAATAACAGAGTTAACGCCCCGATTTTCATTAATCAAAACCACCCCTAAGTACTTTGGGCCACCCTTACACAAAATATTAAGTCCCATTCATCATAATAGAGTGTGCCCATTAGAACCGGTTTTAAAATGCGTCTTTGCCCATCCCGAACAACATACGAAAAATTAAAAAAAAAATCACTCTATTATCATGAATAAGACTTACTATTTCGCTTAAGGGTGGGCCGAAGTGCATTGGGGTGGTTTATATCAATAAAAACCGGTTGATTCACTCTGTTATTCACCCTAAAGTTAATTTCAACCCGTTTGGCGTGTCTTATAATGAATAATAACAAAACATTGATTTGCTTAGACTTAGTTCAGACTTGCTGTTAGTACGTTTTATCGTATTTTCCGCTGTTTAGCTATAAACCTGGATATTTTCTTATGTCATTTTCCACATTTAAAACACAAACCATTTTCCCTATCAAAAACGGTTAAGGACGATTTCGTAGAACTTCCTAAAAGTAATAATTTTTTTCGCAGACTATTTATCGTATCTAATGTAGTTTCATGGGGAAGTTGAATTTTTAATTTTCCCATTTTTATTTCTCATGGTTAATATAATAAATATTGGTGGCAGAAAGTTGGCTTGCGAACTTGAACTGTCTTTTTGGACCACAAAAATGTATACCAAAGGAAATTTTGATGAAAAAAATTCCTTCTGAGGCTATCACGCCGTCAGACTATAGAGACTGACAGATCGACAGACTGATAGTTCGCAAAAACCGCTTTTTTGACTCAGGGGATCTCAAAACGTCGAGAACTGACGAAAACTGGATAGGTCCAAATTGACATGAATCTAATACCTTCCATCACAAATGATGAGAATGTAAAAAAATAATTTGCCAATTCATGCTTTTAGCTTTTTGTAAATAATGTAAAGGTTTTTTCAATTACCTACATTTCTTGGAATCTTTCAATATAACTTAAAAAGCTTCAAAATCCTTTGAAATTTGTCAAATTCGTTTGACTAAAATACACTCCCATGGATTTTTATTTTCTAAGATTAAAAATATACATTATTTAAAAATCCACATTGTTTTATTTTAATTGCACTTATTTAAAATCGACTTTTCATTTTAGACTTTAATTCCACATGTTTAAGTTTTAATGGAATTCTAATTTCAAAGTGTTATCGATTCCAATTTTGGTAATATTAAAATAATTCAGTTGTATTATTTATTCTCAGTGACCTGTCCTTTAATGTACTTGTCGTCAAGAAGGTTTATAAACATTGCATCTTTTTTTCTCACATGAACTTCTCTCGCTCGCGAACAATAGATACCAATATTTTTAACGTATCTGGATATCATAATTATTGTTATTCATAATCATTGTTATTGTCTAAAATCAATATTTTTTATAAAGCTTGAGAGCAATTTTTTCACAACTAAGAAATGAACATCAATATTTAAAAAATATGTATTTGAAACCAGTGAACGGACAACAATTAACTTCAAATTAGTCATTAAGATTAGTTGTAAGTCTTGTGATTCTTGTTTAAATTTTGGTATAACTATCTCCAATATGGACCATCGTACTTTACTATAGGTAATTTCCAAAATATATAATTTATATAGATTCACCGAAAGTTCTTAAACTTCAAAGTTTCATTTGAATCCTAAATTATTTAGCTTGTAGTCAGTCAAGTAAAAAAAGTTAAATTAATTTTAATAGACAATTCTTAAGTTAAAAAAAAAACTTGCATTGCTCACAGTAGAATATTCTAGTCTTGAATAGAATATATTTGTGGATGTAAAAAGAACAATAAATTGTATTTTAAAATATTATATATTTAAAGAGAAAGGAGGAAAAGGGAAATTTTTCGAGAATATGGGAAAAAGGTGAATTTGAAAAAAAAACTTAACATTACACTATAAGTAAGTAAGACTAATGTTTGGTTAATCATGATTTTATTTAGGAATTTACATCCCAAAATTTTTATATAATTTACATACATTTTCCATGTTTATCCTGAGTGATCAGGGGGCGGGACATGGGACCACGCAGTGAGCTGGCGTTCCTCTATCTTCTGTGTGAGCTCTGCGGGAAATCTCGTTAAATGAAGATGAGCTGCGATAAAAAACAGAAAGGTGTTGTCAAACACAATCCTATTATTTTTGGTGTCTTTATGTCTTCGTACCGCGAAAAACTTTATATCAGAAAAGCGGATCTGCGAGATTCTAACATGATATCTGGTAATGAATCCTTTATTGTATTCCTCTTTATTTTTAGGGAAAAGGTTTATATCCAGCAGTGATGATGGATGCCAGTCAATATGATACACCACGAAGTCCCAGCCGAGATAAGTGATATAAAATTTGGATTTGTCAGGACTGAGATTTCTTGGATCACCTGGAAAAGAAAATATAGGTTTGCAATTAAAAAAAGATGAACAATCAATCTTTCAAAGCTTTCAAAACATTTTCAAATCCAAATTACTTAAGCTTGAATCAAAGCAATTTTGAATCTGTCATGAGCGGTTAATTACACGGACTTCTTTGCACACTAGATTGCAAGATTGCATGCGATTGCAAAAGATTGCATATACCTGAATAAAATAAAATTAATCGCATGAGATTGCTCAGGATCTCATGGATTTCATAGATTTCAAATAGATTTTCATAGATTTCATAGCGATTACATAAAATTGCATGGCCCTTACAGAACGATATAATAGCAAAATAAGTATAGGCTTGTAAGCCTATGATGATTTTTCTACCGGTTTTTGCAATTATACGGTATTCATTATAGAAAATCATTATACGGAAAACGATTATAAAATAATCACTAATAAGTATTGGAATAAATGATAGAAAAATATTGATTAAATTTATTCCCCAAAGTTCTCTGGAAATATGTTGAAATCCTTTGAAATTTGTAAAATCCTCTTAAATCATTATCATACTTGGAGGTCCTATAAAATCCCTTAAATCTCTGGAAATTCTTGACAAGATTTTGAAATAACTTAAAATCATTGAAATCTTTTGATTTTTTTATAATTATTTCATATCCCTTGACATTATTAAAATCCATGACAATAAAATTTAATTTTTTACTTAAAGTTCTGTGGAAATACGTTAAAATCACGCTTGGTGTCGTGCCGAGTAATTTCGCTAATATTCTATTTTTCTGAATAAAACTCGATCTGATTTTTGGCATGCAAGGTGCGTAGGTGTCGATCTCGCGGGGGCTTCGTTGGTGCAATTGGATTTCACCTGTTTTGGTGTAAAAGCCGTGTTTGAAGTGGAGTGTTTGCAGTGCTTCTCCGTACTATCCGTTCAATAAACATCAGTCGCTCACGTGTAATCAGCTGACTGTGCACTGCCGTATATTGAGATGGTAGAACCCGGGATGGCAGCTTTACACGTTGAGCAGTTTAAAGCTCTCCCTACTTCCATAAAAGAGGATACGTCGGCAACTAACGCCGATATGACCATGCTAAAGGGATCGGTGGACAAGAATAAAAATGATCTTTTGATTCTGAAAGAAGAGGCTGATGTCTAGAAGATCCGAAACGAGGAGCTTGAGAGGAGAATTGCCGTGCTGGAAGATGATGTCAATTTACTTACGGAGGAAGCTCTTTACTCCGGAGAGATGCATGTGCGAAAAATGTAATAATGCACAAGCTCAAGGACACTGAACCTATTAACAAAGACCTTATGCGGTCTGTTCGCGAGGTATTTTCCAAGGCCAAGGTGGAGTCGGTTGTGGTGGAATCAGCCACCCGTTTATGAAGAAATCCAGGCTTTAGACCGGTTCTCATCAAGCTTGGCTCGCCATCGCATGGGCCTCGTGTTTTTGAAAGGGCTAAAGAATTTTCGATTATAGGTCTTTCGGTGAAAAGCGACAGGTCAAAGATGGAGAGACAGTCGAGAAACCGTCTATGGGCAACCAAGAGGAAACTGTCGGAATAAGGGTACGTTGTCTTAATCAAGGGGAAGGATTTAATTTACAATGGAAAACCCCTATCCAAGGACGATATTCACTCGATGGGTACAGGCTCTCCTCCTGGTTCAACGGAGACATTTCTCGTCGCGAGGAACACCATCAGGTGACAGAGAGGAAGACAGCCGAAACGAGCTGGGTCTGAGTCTGATTCAGCATCCTCAACTGGGGAAAGCCAACGGACAAGGACTGGCTCAATTACAGACTTTCTCTCCGGAAATCAGAATCCCGATGGCCCACTCTCATCTAGTCAAGACAAGAAATCGACATACAAAGAGATACCAGAAACTCTCACAAGAAGGGCGAGTGACACTATTGTAGGTACGGGCAAAGACATTCGGATTGTCTTCCGGAACTCTCGTGGGTTCGCTAACCTGGGAGACATTTTAACGGCTATCTTGGACAGCGATGTTCTTTGCGTATGTGAAACGTGGCTCCTGACGGCTCCTGTAGCCCTCCCCTCCTAACTTCCTCATCATGAATGCTTCTCGGCGAGTGCAACAAAAGTAAGTAGATTTGGTAGAGGAAGTGGTGGTTCAGTCATATTTGTAAACCGAAAACGGTATGTTTGCGAAGCCCTTGATATATCCCCTATGTGGATCTTCGTAAAGTGCGCCTTTTCTTTATCACGATTTATAGTCGGCTTGATATATTTTAAGCCGTGGCTAGACAGAGAGTCAATTCATGCAAGTTTGGATTCAGTACTTGCGCGGCTAGAGGCATGATATTCTTCTATTCCCATAATTCTGGGTGGGGATTTTAACGCGCGTATTAGTCATCTGAACCAGGTACCTTATGAAGCCTTCCCGGAGGGGGTAAATGGTAAATGGTGGTAATTGGCCGGCAAGCTACTCTCGCTTGTCCTGTGGGAGTAGGAGTACTATTGATATTGCGACTTGCGCTCTCACTTGAATCAATGTAATTAAAGATTTTAAAGTTATTCCTATTGCTACTCGCTCCGACCATCTTCCTATCTGCGTAGAAGTGTCAAATGTACGAATGGGTGGTAGGGAGGGGGTTGTTAAAGCAAGGAATACGAGTACGAGTGCGAAACTGATATAGAGAGAGGCTAGGAGGGAGGTATTTCTTAATAGTCTGTCGACTCTGACTCTCGCTCTTGGTATACGGTGTCGGTGCATACAATGAATGAGAATCTCATATCCTCGATTAAAAAAGCGGCGCGGCGTCGTGAGCGTGTATGATGGCAAGGCCTTCTTCCTCTTTTGTGGGGAAGAAACCGTGGTATGACTGGGCCTGTCTTAACAGTAGAAAAAAGGTAGAAAAAAGCCTAAGGATTTGTAAAGTGCCTGGGTTCGCGCAAGAGGACATCCTTAAATATAATTCAGATAAAAGGGCGTACATATCTCTTATGAACGCTAAGAAGGAAAACTACGAGAAGGCTTTCCAGAATTCTTTTAAAGCAGCCAGAGTTTCGGCAGAATTCTGGAGGGCAGTCAACGTTTTCAAGATTAGGCCTGCGTATGGACATTGTATCAACCTGCAAACGTGGCAAATCTTCGCCAACTCTCCGTACCCTCCTAAACTTGGACTTGACGTAGAGCGCTTCTCGATTTAGGAGTGGATTACCTTGAGTGTTTGTTCAGGAGGATCTGGCAGAGTGAGTAGTTCCCCTTTAGATTAGGCAAATATTCTTGCGTGCATGCTATTCAAAAAGGATGACAAAAAGGATCCAGTCTCATATAGAGACATTGCGCTAGTGAACGTAATTGCTAAAATATTCACGCGGATCCTCCTGGACAAATTGGTGGCGTGGATGAATGTGTGTCAGTGTTTGCCGAAATTTCAGGCGGGTTTCAGGGCGGCCAGAATTTGTATGGATTTGTTTTGAGCTCCATCGTACAGATCCATCTTTCCACTCCTGGCCGTAAGGTTTTTGCCTGCTTTATTGATTTCAAGAGAGCCTTCCCCTCGTTCAACCATGATTTGCTCTGACGGAAATAATTGTGCCTAGGTGTCAGCATAAAATTTATTAGGGTGATGAAAAGTCTCTATGATGCAGCTAGGCTGTCCATTTGCACTCCAGAGGGCACCACGTCCCCAGTTGACGTGGAATGCGGAGTCCTTCAGGGTGAGCTTCTTAGCCCGATTTTCTTCATCTTAACAATCGGGGATTCAGAAAGTTTTTTGCTGAGTCGGGGCCTTAGGGGAATTTCAATTGACCACCTGATCGAGGTTATACTTTTGGCATATGCTGATGGTATAGTTGTACTTGCTGATACTAGAATTGATCTCCAGAGAAAAATTAATGCTACTGCTGAATATTGTAGGTTGAATTATCTGGAAGTCAATACATTCAAGACCAAGACCATGGTTTTTCATAGGGGCAGATCTCCGTTGATACGAAATTTTACGTTTGGGGGCACTCAATTGGAAATGGTCCGAGAAAATTCCTACCTGGACAAGCTTTTTGGAGGCTTGGGTAACTTTTCTTTGGCGTGTACCAAAAGGGTTACTGCCGCTAAGATAGCCGCGGGTTCATCTTTGCAATTCCTTCGAGTCTCCAAGTCGAAATCTTGGCGCTCTAAACTAATTTTATTTCAGAGCCTTATCTCAAGCATCCTCTTTTACGCCATAGGGATCTGGGGTTTGAGGTATTGTGAGGAGGTAGAGGTAATCCACACTACTTTCTACAAGAGAGTTCTGGGCCTGCCTTCACACACTCCAGGTTACGCGTTAAGACTGGAACTAGGCCGTGTTCCACTAGCATACAACGTATCAAAGATGGCCTTGAATTGGCTAGAGAAGGTTTTGGGTATGGGTGAAGAGAGGCTTCCTGAAGTTTGTTTAAAACGTCTACAGGTCTTTGCGGACTCAGGTGGGGCAGTTCCCAAGTTGAGTTGGGTCCTGCAGCTAAAACATCTCATCACGCTGTGTGGATTGGAGGCCTTATGGCCTGGCTTGAACTTGATAAGTTTAGAGAACAATAAGAATTCAATCCTCGCAAAATTTTAGGCCTATCTCAGAGATGCGGACCTGTACAGACTGAGTCAGACATCCTCTCTTTAGGTCCTGCCTCACCTATATTTTGCTCCCATGGGACAGCAGTATCTTTGTGGCGGAATACCGTTTAGATACGTTAGACTTCTTGCCCAGGTGCGTCTTATGGGAGATTCGAGGGGTAGATTCTCATTGGGGGATCTTTCTTTTTGGTACACTAGGGGGCAACTCTGCACAATCTGCAACCTGGGGGTGGAAGAGAATCTGCTTCATTTGTTAGCAGAATGCCCTATGTACAGGCATGTCAGAAAGGATTGTTTCGAGTCCGCGGTTGGTCTTACAGCCTCTAGTCCGTTCTGGATTGCGCTCCTGAATTCCCCGGATAAAACAGAATTATTGCGTGTCGCTAAATACTTGTCCAGTGTACTGAAAGTTAGGGCTTTTATAATGTCTCTGTAGTTTAACATAAATTGTATACATTGTATTAATAGTGTAATAGAGTAGCTTGTCGCTAAAATCAACCCCTTTGTACAGGTCTTTTGATCTAAGCAAATATCGCAGCTAGCATTAGGTATTATATATGTATCGTGCAAGCTGTCGTTAAATAATAATAATAATAATAATAATAATAATGACGTATAGAAATTATTTGACACTCCTTGAATATTAATTGAATTGAACGTATTCATCAAAGTCCTCTAAAAACCAGTTCGAATGTCTAGAAATCTCTGTAATCCTTTAAAGTCCTTGAAGGATCAATAAAAGCCTTAAAGTCTTGTAAAATAAATTAAAATATCATAAAATCCCGTGAAATCTGTAAAATCGCTAAAAATCTCTTGGAATTTAATTTACCTTATTCTTCATATTTCCTTCGAAATCATAACAAAATCTTTTTAATTACTTGACAATTTTTGCAATCTCTTGAAATCGTTCCGAATACCTTAAAATCGCTTGAAATCTGTCCTTCAGAAATCGTAAATATTCATTCAAATAAGTATGAATAAATTTAAATCCGTTGAAACAAATCAAATTGAATTTAAGTATTAAATTTCTCTATAAAAAGGACCGTTTAAATCCGTGGAAATATTTGAAATCCCTAGAAATCTTTGTAATCGCTTCGATTCCCCTGACATTCAATTTCACTTAATTTTCAAATTTCTCTAAAAATCCTTTGAAATCTTTGGAAACCCTAAACATTCTTTCAAATTGCTTAAAATTTTTGAAATCGCTTGAAATCTCCTGAAATCCATTAGAAACCCTTGAAACCCCTTGAAAACTTTTTTTTGGAAATCGTAAAAATCCATTAAAATAAGAAGAAATCATTTTAAATTTCTTGAATATTTAAATTAAATTAAGCTTCTTCGTTAAAGTTTTTGAAAAGAACTGTTTAAATCCCTGAAAATCTTTGACATCCCTCAAAAAATAGAGGTAGATTATAAACCAAAAATGAAATACTTAAATTTTCTACCAAAAAGATGAATTTTCATACGACTGGATTAATTTTTTACTAGACGGACGAATTTTCAAGAAAAGACATGAATTTTCAACTAAAAAAGGTACATTTCCCACTAAAAATGGAATAGTTACATTTTAAATTGAAAAAATTAATTTTCAAGAAGAAAGCGAATTTTCAACTATAGAAATTAATTTTTAAGTACAACAAAAAAATTTTAACCTAGAATGGAATAGTTAAATTTTTAGTCAAAAAGATTATTTTCAACCCAAAGAATGGTTTAAAAAAAAAAAAATTGTCAACAAAAACAGTTTAATTTTAAACTGAATAAATGCATTTTCAAGTCAAAAAGATAAATTTTCAACCAAAAATAGTATAGAGCCATTTTCAGTAAAAAAAAGTAGTTTTCAACCAAATGGTTGAGTTTTGAAACTAAAAAAGGCAAATTTTGAACCAATAATGGAATATTTAAATTTTCAGTTAATTGATTTTCAACAACAAAATAACATATATATATATATATAATAATTTTTATCAAATTACTTAATCATTCAACCAAGTAATATTGATTGCAACTAAGAAGATGGATTCTCAACTATGAAATTTTAATTTAACCAAAATGGTCGCATTTTCCAAAAATTAGTTGAATTTTCAAATAAAAAGATCATTTTCAACAGAAAACAAATATAACAGAAGTTTCAACAAAGTATTTTTATTCTCAATCAAGCAGTTTAATTTTTAAACAAAAAAATGTACTTTTGGATGAATAACAATTGATTTCATAAAAAAGACGAATTTCAACAAAATGGTTACATTTTCCAGCAATACAATTTTTCAGTCAACAAGGGAAAAAAAATGTTAACCAAACTATTGAAATTTCAAGACAAAAAGGCTACTTTTTCACATAACAGTCGAATTTCTAAATCAAAAATATGGCATTTGCTTGTTTTCAGTATAAAAAAATAGAAAACTTTGAAATATGCTGTACTTTCAAACGTTCTTTCAGTAGTATGTATGTTATATTTGTAAAATTCAGAACTGCACAAGAAAAACTGACCAGTGCCTCAAATATTAAATTTTTTCGTCTTAATTTGAATGACTTAAACTTTAATTTTTTTATCAATAAAATATAAATTATCATTACACCAGAGACTCGCTATTTGAACGCGCGATCAGACGCGTTATATGAATTCCTAGAATTGCTGGTCCCTACAGTTTCTCAGGGGGCAGGGCGAGAGACGGTTGCGACTCCGCCTCTGATGGGACGCATGCACTATATGACTATACTACTCAGTCAAGTAAATTGCACAATATTATGGGAACGGTTCAGGCGGCCCTGTCTGTTTACGTTCCGCTGTACGCGTTATATGAACAAGGCCATTTTCAGGCAACCCCCAAAATTGTTCATCTATCGAGTCTCTGGTGTATTAATTTTTATTAAAAAAATAAATTATGCATTTATCCAATTTGAATTTTTGCTGAACTTTTACTAGAACAGTTAGCCGTACCGAGCGGCTGATACACTCCCCTTTTAGTTTCTAGGTACACCAAAAATCTTATGCCATATTCATTTACCGTTATAGTTTTCAGGATTCGCCAGCTGGTCTTTTGGTGGAATCTTAACTCCCAAAATTTCTCCAAGTTCTGTTTGATATACCACACAATATCTTACGTTTTCATAGTAAACAGGATGGGTTGAAAAGTTTTCAATTACTTTAGTCTGGTCATCTGGAATACCACGATATATATGAGGTGGCTCGCCTGGAACATCTACAAACTCACAACTGATCGGTGTACTAATAATGTGATTGTCGCGCACCACCTCAATTGTACTGTATCGATACTTGACATATATCGTTTCGTGATTTGGGTTATGCGGCTCTGGCTGTGAATTCCTTCTGTGAGAAGATGAACTTCCTTCTGCACAAAAAAAATAAAGATTATTGTGATTAAAAAAAAATTACAGTCAATCTCACAATTTAATAATTAAATGTTCTATACAAATATATGACCGTCGTCAGATCCGAACAAAGTAATTTAGGCGGGAATCTTATGGCCGGAAATATGAAATTCGAAAGGGTTAACGAGTTAAAATACCTCGGGTCTATTATAACTAGCAAAAATAATATTAAAACGGAAATCAACGCGCGGCTGCACGCTGACAATGGGTGCTATTATGCAGCAAACACACTACTAAAATCGCGATTTACTATCTAGAATCATCAAAGTAAGAATTTACAAAGCAATAATAATGCTGTTCGTCATGTACGGGTGTGAAACGTGGGCGCTGACGAAAGGAGAGGAGAATAGGTTCAGAGTTTTTGAAAATAAAGTACTTAGCAAAATCTATGGTCCAAAGAGGGACGAAGAGACTGGTGAATGGAGAAAACTGCATAATGATGAGCTGCACGCTCTCTACGGTTCAGCAAATATTAATAGAGTAATGAAAGCGCGTAAATTAAGATGGGCGGGGCATGTAGCAAGAATGGGCAATGAAAGAACAGTGGCGCAAGTTTTAAGAGGGAAACCGACTGGTAAGAGACCTCTAGGCAGACCGAGAAACAGATGGGAGAAAAATGTAAGTGATGATCTAAAAGAACTAGGACATGATTACTTAAACTAGATAGAGGATGCACAGGATAGAGATGCGTGTCGGTTTCGGGTAGATGAGGCGATGAACTTTCGAGTTCGAATCGCTAATCGATAATAATAATAATAATAATACTGACGCACTGACAATTAAACAGTTTTAATTTTAATTTATTTAGGAAGAAATCTTGAGTAATCTCCAGTAGAAAATCTCTGCAATTTTTAAAATTCGAAAAATATTCCATTTTGTTGAAAATTGTAGAGAAAAGTGGTAAGGCTATATGGGAAGAATTAACTAGTAATGGAGGGGTGAACTACTGTTGTAATCTAGTGTACACTCTGTCATTAATCTCATGTATCCCATGCAATCTTGTGTAATCTTTTGCTACATTATTAGATAACATTTTTTAACTTTTCAAATCCATATTAAATAAGATTACACGTATTTTTGTCTATATATATGCATTTTCCAAAAACCAACGTTAATAAAAATGTTTAGAATAAAAATATAACTAATAGGATTAGAGTATCATCACAGACTTCATATCCCTTGTATCTGTTTCGCTAAATTATTATTGCTTTAGTTTGTTTTAAGTTTCTTTCATCCTTTTAATTGTATAAATTTCAAAAAATATATTTTTATATTATAACAATGTATAATTTCCCAAAAATTAAATCGAAACTGTAATAATGTTCGATTGCCTACAGTGGCCAACACAGAAAAAATTTGTCCATGAAAAATTCACCAACATATGTAAAAATGTAGAAAATTTCTAATAAAGTTTGTGGGTGATTCTGAACAAATCTATTTAGATCGTTACATTTTCCAATTTTTGAATGCTCATTTTGAAAAAAATTATTCATAATTCATGCTTAGCACAACCCAGCACAACTTTTAGATTTTCGAAATTCGCATTATGAAAAATTTTGGATTTGAACAATCATTTTGAGGAAAAATAAAACCACTATTTCACCAAAAAATATAGACCTAAGGGAAGAGTGTATAGGACAATAATGGTTTTGCATGCCTAGCACAACCCAGAACTCCTTTTACATTTTCGAAATTCGCATTCTGAAAAATTTTGGATTTGAAAAATTATTTTGAGGAACAAAATTAAATTTTCACAACAAAATATGGTCCTAAGTGAAATGTGTATACGACAATAATTATTTTGTACGCCTAACACAACCCAGAACAACTTTCAAATTTTTTGATTTCGCATTTTTTACATTTTTGTCTGTAATGTCTCAAAAAATGTTCTTTGCGAATTTTGGTTCAAATTTTGACTTTTTTAGAAAATCTTACACGGCACAATTGAGCACAAACCTAGCACAGTTCAGCAGAACTTTTGTTTTTTCAAAAGAAAAAAAAATGACGGTGCTGGCCCGCAAAAGTTTCTTTTGAATTTTGACTCCAATTTTGATTTTTCCGAAAAATTGTTTACGGCACGATTGAGCATAAACCTAGCACGATTCAGCACAATTTTCTTGCTCTTTAATAAAATGGATCAATATGATAGGTCAATCGATTCGTCTCGAACCAATGAATCTTTTATATTCTTGCATCAACTTTGAATTATGTTAATGAAAAAAGTTGTACTATAAAAAACCGATTTTTGAAATATTATTGACTGCTAAAGAAATTCAATAAATATTTGTAGAAATGCTTTGGTCCGTTTCAAGATATTAGTGGTGAAAATAAGCCCTCGAAATTTCATCAATTTATGTGCAACCGTTTTCAAGTTATCGTCTTCACAAAAAAGTGTGGCATCCACACACTCACACACATCCGGACAATTGCTTAGAACATTGTATTAGACATTTTTCAAATGAGGAAGGTTTAATCAAATGAATTCAAGATTTTTGAAAAACATTACCATTACAAAGTTTCCTCTATGAGGCAGCAAAAACACTAATTTACAAAAAAGTAGGCTATTTTTAAAATAAAAAAGATTTTGTAGTCAAGAATGAAAAAATGTCAAACAAATTGAGGGATTTTCAAGTCCATGCATGTCTTCTAAAAATTTAATTTTTTGAAAAATTTTCTTGTCAGAATGTCTCACTCATCATATTATATTTAAGGACACGGCTGACTAAAGAAGGCCGTTACCACTTGAGAAGGCGCTGCACGCGTGTGTGGTGCTAATGGATCTTTTATTCGATAACTCACAAAAGTTCGACGTCCAAACTCCAAAATTGAGTTTCCAAACGCGACCAGACGAGATCCAAACGATTGGTGATATAATTTTTTTAAATTAAAATTTGCTGTGCAGCGTGAAATTAGCACTCCAATTTTAAAAATTCAATATATTTTAAAGTTTTTTCGTCCAAACGACAAAATTTGGTTTCCAAACATGACGAAACGATGACCAAACGATTCCATTAAACAAATGTTGGATATTTTATGGTTTTTGTGCTAACTTCATGGATGTATTTTATGTGCCTGCAGAACGCAACTCTCTGTCTCTCTCAGCCCAACAGGTATCTCAGAGTTCGGGAGAAGAGCAGAGAAGGAACGGAGGGGCAATTGACGGCTATTCTGACCGCGCGAGGGAAGTCGAGTGCATTGAAAAATTCGACCTTCCATTTTTGGTCATCGATTTTCTCCCCTGACTCCCCTCCCGATGTTTTCAATTTTTGGAATTTCAATTTTTCAATTTTACTCACATCGGTCAGCATTAGTCCGCGCCCCTGGGCTTTTGAAATTAGCATGGGGTTTCAAATGGGAAAAGCTCGGTTTTCGAAAAAATGAAAAATAGATGTACTTCTTATTAACTTTTTGTAAATTGAAGGATAGTCTCCTCTTAAGGAAGGTTCAAGGAATAATTTTCACTCACTAACTTTTAATTTCCGCCAAAAATGCAAAATATCAGTTGTATGTCAAATTAATGCTAAAGATGATATCTTTTAGAATATCCTCTAAATTAATTATTTGTGACGCAATCTGAAGAAAGACCCCTAAGCGGCCAAACGTAAATTTTAGAGAAGAAGCAGGAGAAGTGGCGACGGGCCGATAGAACGACATAGAACGACAATGTGTACACGCTTGTACTGAATAAATTATTAATGATGGAATTTCTTTAACTATACCATCTTAAAGAGCAAGTTCGAATCTACGTAAAACAATAAAAATCAGAGAATCGATTTTTGGCCGCTTAGGGGTCTTTCATCAGATCGCGTCACATTTATATACTATGAGTCACAAATTTCCACCCATTTTTTAAGTGATTACAGTTTTTTAAACAATTACTATCTCTTTAAACAATTTTTTCTTGCCTGTAAATCGTAAAAAGTTATTATTTTTCGGGATAAATTGTTTGTTTTCATGTGGACGGGGGTCCGTTAGGTTCTCCCTGGCATTCAAGCTATACATCCTATTGTGCTACACCCGTGTTTATTCTCAGGGCGTTACTCTGAATCCGGCCCCCTTCACCGAGTATTTTTAGTTCTTGGTGGATTTCGTTGTTTCCAACGTTCTGGAAATATACCTCTCAGGTGGCAGGCTACCAATCGCTGTAAATGATGCTCCTGTTTGTTACAGGCAAAGTGATCCTCAGCCACTCTGCCATTCGGCAGTCTCCCTAGCAAGCAGCAGAAGGAGAGAGAATACGGCCAGACTTGGTTTGACGGAGCGATCCCTCTGAGGTCATCAACTAGATGCACAGATTTGAAGCAGTGCCTTGGCGTGTTATCCAAGCATAAGGAGATCAAGTGAAAATTATTTCTTGAACATTCCTTAAGAAATTTTCATCTTTGATTCACGAAAAGTTGATAAAAAGTACTTCTTTTTCAGTTTTTTCAAAAACCGAGCACGGGTCATTGTTAACAAATTGAAAACAAATGAAATTTCTTTTTCCCTAAAACAACAAAATTGGGGAAGGGGGTACCGATCGCCAAAAATCGAAAGTAGAATTTTTGCAGGTATAAATTTGGATCACCCTATTCATGCACTGATTCAAGGGCTTTTTTATCAATCTGAAAATCGTAAAGAAATGTCACTTCTGAAAATTCAAAAAAATCAACTTTGTTGGTTAAATAAAAAATGGTTAAAACCATTTTCAAGAAATAGCCTGCCACGAATATTTTTATACAAGCCTTTTGTTAAATTTTTCTGTAGAACAAAGTGTCAAACAAATAAATGTTCATGCACAGAAAACAAAGTTCTATGTCAATAAAAATGGCATTACAGTATGCCATGTTGTAATAAATAGCGAGTAAACGTGTGTTGAATTCTATAACTGCTTTTTAAATTATCATGACCATCTTTAAATTCATCATTGTATTTAAAATCAAGATTATATATTTTAACTACCTCGTGCCGGGCATAATATACAATAATGCCTGGATTATATACTTTTCCTGTAACATATACTCATAGAGAGCCATGACTAATTGAGTTGACCAATAGTACAAGCTGGATTAATTGGATTTATTAAAAATTAAATGTCATCATGAAATTGCATATTTTTCCACCATTTCCCAATGAAATAAAAAAAAACGAAGGTAAGACAGAAAATCCTGGGAGAGACGATAACCGGTTTTGCCATAGATTATCGTAGATTTCCACAAATTCCAATAAATTATCACAAATTTCGAAAATTTTAATGAATTTCAAAAGCGGAAGAAGATTTTTTTATCCACAATTTTATCCGTAGAAAAAATGCGAAATTAATTTTCTATAAGAATATGTATCTTTTGAGTTAACATTCGAAACTTGCTTCAAAGGTCTTCAAGGGCCAACGATTTTGATTTTTTCCCAAACCACAGCAATATTTTCTAAGTTCACAAAATTTTTATTTACTTACGCGCGCGCGGTCTTTGATATTGCCTCTCTTGTAAAGTAGATTGTCCTTGTAGTGGGTTTTGCATCCGCATCTGCCAGTCTTCTATAGTGCCTGGACGTGGTGTACCAAAAGCTGTAAAATATAATGTAGGGATTTTTATTCAAGAATTTTTTTTAACGAATCCCAAAAATTTGCTATCGGTCCAAACTAAATATATCTCAATTGTCATCGCAAAGTTAGTTAATATTATCCAAGGTACCAAATTTCGATGAAGTAAATATATTTTCCCAATACCCGCGGCGGAACTTCCGACCTACACGTTCGTTCAGAAGAATCTAATAGCGAATTCGGTTATCCTGCACTGGTGCACTCCAGGGCACTCCGACCTGCTTCTTCTAACTTCCTCTCACTTCTTCCTCCTCCCACCGACCTGCGAAGGGAGGAGGTCGGAGTGCTTTGCAGTGCACCCGTGCAGGATAACCGAATTCGCTATAAGTTGATCTTTACTCGATTGGGACGTCATAGCGATGTAATGTGGCATTTAGTTCTCTAGAGAACTAAGCCATGCCATGCGCATCCCCAAGCTACCCCTTCTCGCTGAAACTGCGCATCCCAACTTGAATTGATCTAAACGAAGGTGGTCGCTTGTTCCGGCGCGGTGATTGGGGAAAGCATCATGTGCAACGAGCGGTATACGTCCATTACCAACGTCGGTGATCGACGCAGTATTCAGCTTGTTGTACAATCTACTATTAAGAATGTAGACACCCTGGATGATGTATTTTCAGAGTATTACGTTATTTTGACATCGGATTGTCCATTGACATGGTTAAAAATATAGGATTTTTGCTCATGTATACATAACAATAACTTCAAACAGACAATAAATTAATTTCTGAATTGAAAAGCAATTATTGGAAACAACTTTTGTTTCCCGAAATTCTGTATCAAAATTTATAGTGCGTAAAAAGTCACCCGAAAAAGGCTTATGAAGAAATTTCATGAAATATTCATCTTACCCTCTATTATTTCATGTAACTTCATAAAATTGTTCCGTACGTCTTTCGAACTTTCTGCAAACAGAAACTTGCAGAACTTTTCCCTTCCCTTTTCCAGCTCGAAAAACTATCATTCCGAATACAAAATTTGATTGATCTGATTTGTCCTTGTATTTAAAATTTTGTTGTATTATTTTGTAATTTTGTATTTTTTGTAAATTTCTATTTTTAAATTGATCAAAATGAAGACTTTGGTTAGTTAGTTTAAAAAATTATAATATACTAACTTGGACGTGAAGAACTTGAAGCAGTGTCGGGCCGTGCAACTATTCGAGGTAATTCTAGATGGTGACCAACTTCATCTGTAAGATATAATATAGGGATTTTTATTCAAAAATTTTCTCAACGAACCCCAAAAATTTGATTCGGCGACCCCAAAACCCCCCTCATATAACACACGCAGAAGAAGGATTAGTAAAATTTACAACATGATCGGTACACGTATGGACAACATGATGTTTCATAAGATTTTAGAAGAAATTCAGTTAAATGTACTGATTTTGTGTAGATTTTCCCTAACTTTCAGTAAAATGTACATTTATGTACACTTAATGAATGAACATAAATTAATTCTGCTAGAATTTCGTATTATTCGTTATTCATGGAATTTTATAACAGTTATAACATTCTTATCTAGATATTTTCGATCAACAAAAAGCGTTCGACTTCCAATTCATCGACATTTATAACATTAAAATCTACTTGCCTGATTTGAACGTCAGTTAAAAACATAGAAGAATTGTTGATATTAATAATAATATTCATAGTAATAATAATATTGGAAAGTCTTTTATTACAAATATTCCAAATTGGCGAATTTCAAATTGGAAGTCGTTAGCATTGAAGAATTAATGATGGTAAATCTTAAAACTTAAAACGAAAACCAACAAGTTTTGAACATACTTTCCTCCAAAAGACTTGATAACGGAATAATTCACAAATATCTATTTTTTAAATTCGGAAATTTTTTATCGTAACTCTTCAAAATGGTAAAAATTTGAATGGTAGATCTTTAAAATTAAAGATTTCATCATTAAAAACATTTATAATTACAAATTATAAGAGCTTCACGTTAAACATTGAAAAAGTCTGCAGTTTCAATGATTAACATTTGAAACTTCATAAATTTGAATGATTTAAAATTGAAAACTCTTGACGTTTGATCTTCAAAATCATCACAATTGACCGCCTGAAATCCATGAGTGCAGTTACACCGACCGAGCTTAGGCGGTGTGGTGTCGCTTATACGTAAGTAGCGCAGCCTGTGCAGTGGGTTCGAGGTGGAGGGGATACAGAGATTGAAAAAAGACCGCCGATGCTACCTCGCTCACTCCTATGTATCCCCTCCACCTCCAAGCCGCTGGATAGGCCGCGCCACTCACGTGTAAGCGACGCCACGCCGCCTAAGCTCGTTCGGTGAAACTACACTCCATAACGTCCTTAGCGCTCGGCCTAGCTCTCCCGATACCCCATGAGTTGCTGAAACGCGGATAAATTTCCAAAAATGACCAACTTGGAAAATTCAGTGCGACAAAAATATCACAATGTGCGGCTCGAAAGCCGCACAACTTTTATTCCGAAATTTTTTTATCAAATTGATAGTTTTTTCACTAAAAATTAAAAACCGGAAATTTTTATTGTACTGAAATCAATCACTTTTTAAACTGAACTCGCGAAAACTCGGCTTCTGCTCTACGAAATGATGTCGTTTTTTTCCAAATAGAAAAACCTCTTCCGATACCCACTAAGGTTTCAAAAATATATCTTGTTTTGATATTTGCAACAAAAAATTATTGCAAACCATTACCTTCAGGAATCGTTTCCTCAGACTTTAACGGAAAAGTCTCCAGGAAAGTTTCGCGGACGGAAAACTTTTTTCCGTCAAAGTCTGAGTAAACGATTGCTCAGGATAATCGTTTGCAATAATTTTTTGTTTGCAAATATCAAAAGAAGATCTATTTTTGAAACATTAGTGGGTATCGGAAGAGGTTTTTCTATTTGGAAAAGAACGAGATCATTTCGTAGAGCAGAAGCCGAGTTTTCGCGAGTTTAGTTTTAAAAGTCATTGATTTCAGTACAATAAAAATTCCGGTTTTTAATTTTTAGTGAAAAAACTATCAATTTGATAAATAAAATTCCAGAATAAAAGTTGTGCGGCTTATCGAGCCGCGCATTGTGATATTTTTTTCGCTGTGAAAAGCGAGGCCGAGCGCTAAGGACGTTATGGAATCCAGACGCTCAATTAAGGAATTTTTATTTATAAATCTTTTAAGATTGAAGAATTTGAATGATAAATCCTCAAAATTGTAAAACTTTAAATTCTAAATATTTGAAATTTAATTTTTTGAATTTACAATTTAAAAATTATATTAGTTTCAAGATATACGAATAAAAACGCTGCTATTTTCATGATTTAAATGTCAAATTTCATCAATTTTAAAGATTCAAAATTGAAAACTTTCGATTTTCGATCTTTATAATCGTCACAATTTAAGAATCGTTATTTATAAATCTTTCAAATTGAAGAGTTTTCAATATTGTAAATCTTCAAAATTGAAAAGCTTTAGAGTATAAACCGTTGAAGTTGAAGAATTTTCCATTGTACGGCTTCAAAATTGTACTATTAAAAAAAATTTTTCAAATTACATACTTTTAAAATATAATTCTTGGAAATTGTGTTATGTACCCTGCCTATAAGTATCTATATATGTGAATCAATCAATAGAACGTACTAATCGATACAATGTACGCCTGTAATTGCGCATGTACTTTCTGGTACTTTCCATAAATAGATGATTCTAGACGTGCTGCCATATATAATCCGCCCGTTTGGGTCAGCAAGTTAGTTCTTCGCCGAAGTTCCTTACATTGAAGTTCATCTCCCCAGTTCTTCAGTTCTCCTCCCAAGTCTCTTAGATTTTTTTTTGTTTTTGTATAGGAGGTAAAAATGCCGTGCTTCGGCGTTTTCCTTCTCTGTCCTGCTTGGACTCTAAGTGCCACCAGACCCAGCCATGATGTACGCATCGTCCTCAGTAGCACAACTAAGTCGCGCAACGGGCTCTTTGACCTTCGACATCATGGCTGGGTTTGGCTGGTTTCAATTTTCATCTGGGTGGCTTCCTCGGCGGGGCGGCCTCCCTAAATGAAGCACATTAAATTCCCATTTCTTTTCTAATAGTTGTCTAATTGTAAACATT